>JAZHYW010028272.1:0-43024 GCA_037355805.1 Ixodes ricinus | reverse complement strand
TGGGGTTGCGTTGCGGGATTTGGAGATTAGTTTGCTAGAAGAGTTGGCAAGAATACTACGGCATGCTTGAATTGAATCGTCGGTTTCGGGGTGTTTGGCGGGAGGCGGGGTCCAGATACAAGTTTTCGGGTTAATGGTGTCGAAAATGGTGCGGCTAAAGTTGGACGGGTGCTGGGTGAAGTGGGCGTCTAAGAGTAGGCGTCGGAAGAATTGTTCGGTCTCTACATGTAAAGAAAAATGGTCAGGTCGGCTTTGAAGTGAAGGGACGAAGAAAAAACCCTTCGATAAGATGGCGCGTTCAGGTGTAGTGAGGGGTAAATCGTCTGGTATGGTGACTACCTAACACTATCAGAAGCCTCTCACAGTTAAGATAGCTTGCTAGGCTTTCAATAAAAGTGCACCGTTGTGCTTCTGGGTTCGGCGCGTACAAACAAATCAATCTGTCTCTTGATCCGCGAAGCGAAAATCTCAAAGAACGAGGCGCCCATCGTCGTGTGAGGTGACCTCCTCTACAGAAATACCAATTGAGTTCTTAATGAACAGGCAGACGCCCCCCGACCTCCCTACCGCATGGTTGACACAGATGTTATAACGTGACTAGAAATGGCGCGCCATACAGTCTGTCAGCTCCTCGCTCTCAATATTTGTCTCCTGCACGGCTATGAGATCTAAGTCCTTTTCACGAAATATGCGCCTGAGCTGGTACTGCCTCCGTCTAGCTGAAAGCCCTCTCACGTTCAAGGTACCTATGCGCAGACAGGCCGGGTTCGATTCCGTATTCTTGAGAGAAAGGAGCCTACAACACTACGCGGGAGGTCTAGCAGCCACTGTTATCGAACGCCGAGGGTGGTACCGCCACTACTGTGACAGCCGGCTCTCACGGTTACTGGGTGGCGATCGGCTCCGCGACAAATATCGGCCCTTTTCCCGAAGAGAGTCCACTGATGCTCCAGGCGACGAAGTGCCAGTTTGTCCGTGACTGCTGCCATGTCTGCCAATCTTCTCTTCGCAGTGGTCGCGTCGTTATCCATGTCGTCGCTGAGAGCTCGAAGGCGGCGTCGCTTTGGTGGTCCCATCCCGAGCGTTCTGTTCCGTTTCTTCCGTCTTTTCGTGCCAACTGTGTCATCCTTCTGTGGCTGGTCGCTGATCACCGCAGATCCAGGAGCGCCCGCACGTGTTGAGTCCTCTGCCGACGGCTTCTTAGCTGTCGTTACCTCCGAAGTAGAGTCTCCTTTAGATCGACGTTGGTCCTCACACTCTTTGTTGGGCTCTGCAGCCCCCGGTGAAGACGTCGACGGCGCCAATCCTGTCGCTAAAAGAACAGGAACCGATGGAGCCGCCGCACGCTCCGCCTCAACCACATCCATCACGTGTTCGCTCGTTTCGTCATCGGCGTTCCGAGCACCCGCGGCTCAAGCGTAGGACGAGACACAATCCTGTCGCTCGTGTCCATACCCGCAGCACTCGCTGCAGCGAGGCGCCTTGCAGTCACGTCGAATGTGACCGGATCTCCTGCACCGCAAGCATTGCGGTGCTCGTCCCAGGCACAACAACGAGCACGGCCCAACCGGAAACCCGGAGCTGATGCGGCAGGCGTTCCAGCGATGTCCCTTCCTTCAGCGCTAGGCGTGCCACACACGTCGTTGTCTCGACATCTTCGAACCCGTCGATATGCCACCTTTCACGGGTTGTCTCCCGGACTACGCCGTAGTCTCCCAGCGTCTTTTTGAGTGTGTCACTGGGTACGTCGAGTGGCACCCAATGCAACTTCATGCGTCCCTCCCGCCGCTCAGGGTCGATCAGCACACACCAACCGCCTTTCACCTGGAACTTGCCGGGCTGCAACAGCTGGTCCTTAGCAGCGGTTGACTTGAGACGAAGAGTCCAGACGTGTCCCATCTGGAACACCCCCATTCAAGCAACTTTTTTGAGAACGCCGAGCTGCCGCAGAGGTTCCTTAAAATCCTCGATTCGGTATGGTCTTGATCCGATATCGGAATGCAGAAAGACCGTGCGTTTCAACGAGTCGCTAGCTGACAACGTAGGCAGCAAGAAACGATAATCAGCGGGCAAATCAACAACCTCATCACCGCGACAAGGGATTGCCGCTTGCTCAGCTCCGACGGAGCTCATGACTCTGAGACCGTTTGCCATGACAGCCGGACGAAGAATCAGCGATGTACGCGATCGCTCGGCGACGCGCGTGGCATTATTCCCCCTCCCCTCCACCCTTTAAGAAGAGCTTCGTCCCGGTGGAACTTGACGGGATACGAATCAGAAAAACAAACGAAATAATGACACATCACGGATGCTTGAAAAACACAGTCCTATCGAGCGTAGTACAAAAACAAAGTTCACAGTCCTATCGATCGTAGTACTAAAAGTGATGTTCACAGTCCTATCGTTCGTAGTACGGTTTGAGACACACGACCTGGACGACTCCCGGTCGTGGAGGGCGGCACAATGAAGTTCGTGTTCCGTCGGGCATCACCTCGTAGTTCAGATTTTCTAGTCGACGAAACACTTTGTAGGGTCCGAAGTAGCGCTTGAGGAGTTTTTCGCTTAGACCGCGTCGTCGTATCGGGGTCCGAGCCCACACACGGTCTCCGGCCTAGGAGTGAACGTCGATCCGGCGAAGGTTGTTCCGGGTAGCGTCGACACGTTATTGATCATGAATTCGGAGTTGGGCGAGTTGGCCAACTTCTTCGGCTCGTTGATCAACCACCTGGGCGCCGGGGCTCCCATCGTCAGCTGGTTCTTGGGGTAGCATCGTGTCGAGAATGGTCGTTACGTTTCTGCCATGTACCAACTGAAACGGGGTTGCTCATGTGGTTTCTTGCACCGCCATGTTGTAAACAAACGTAACGTAGGGTAACACCTTGCCCCAAATATTCCGCTCTACGTCGACATACATGGAGATCATGTCGGCGATAGTTTTGTTTAGCCGTTCTTGTTAGTCCATTTGTCTGCGGAAGGTACGCAGTGGTTCGGCGGTGGCCGGTTCCACTGAGACGTAGGATCTGTTGCGTCAGCTGGGCCATGAACAATGATCCACGATCGAGTCAGGACTTCGGGGGCGCCGTGCCGGAGGACAACGGACTGGATGAAAATCTTGGCAACTTGAACAGCAGTCCCAGAAGGAATGGATTTTGTTTCAGCGTATCGCACGAGCTAATTTGTGGCGAAGTTTATCCACCGGTTTGCCGATGTTGACGGTGGGAAAGAGCCAAGCAAAACCACTCCGGTCTTCTAGAATGGCGAGGACGGGGGAGCAATAGGATGCAGAACTCCTGACGGCTTAGTCTGCGATTTCTTGAGTCGCTAAGACTCGTGGCATGATCGAGTGTAGAGGTGAACGGTCTTCCGACCACATCCGATGGTTCCGACCACATCTGTTGGATGTACTCGCCGCGAACCAAAAAGGCAATATTACCATTCGACTCGGCGCACTCTAAATTAGTCAAAGGGGTATCGCCAACCTATGTCTCCGCTCGGCTTTACAAAAGTCATGTCCCCACGCCGTCCGCAAGAGCTTCGACCTTCAGCTACATCGCCTTGAACTTTCGGGTTTCCCTGCTTTTCTGGTGAGAGAGGGTGGCCGAATCTCTGCTTAAGAAGATGAAAAGTCCTGACACGGAAACTAGGAAAAGGCCAAAGAACTTCGAAGTTCTCCCCTACGTTCACAAGATCTCTCAAATCTGAAACGTGTAGGAGCAAAATTCAACCTTGACGTTGTCTTCACGGCCCCCTGCAAACTATCTAAACTCTGCGCAATGTCAAGCGGGACCAAACCTAGGAACGGCCCCTGTGACACGAGGCATGCCAAGAAGTTTGTGCCTTGTGTTAAAGAAGTAGTCTTCGAGATCCCTCTCAGCTGTGGTAGAGTCTACTTGGGGCACACTGGTCGCTGTTTGAACGATAGGCTGCGTGAGCACGCGGCCTCGCTCGGCAGTGGTCATGGGTCCCATCTACCTATACACTGCAGGGATTGCGGGTGTTCTCCTGCGTTGGACAACACAAAGGTGGTGGGACGCATGAGGGGCAAGTTGGAGAGATTTGTTGGGGTCTGATTTGTGTCCTGAACGCGGTGCGCACGTGTTGCGAACGTGAGGTGAACACAGCGCATAATCTTAGTGTTTTCTCGTGCTGCTGTCAAAGATAATTTCTAATTTTTATTGTGGTCACGCGTATCGCCACGTTCTTCTAGTGCCACTGCTCAAAGTCTATTTTCGCATATCACGGCTTGTACTCAAGGTTGTCTTTTGCACGCATTTCTTCTTGCGAAAGCAGAGAAGCACGGTAGCTAGTGCTTTGCAGCGTTGTGCGCTGAGCGTGAAGCAGAGTAAGTTCTACTGCAAGATTTGCTTTTGCCTCTCACGTTTCATGCTTGAGTCGAGCGTTTGTCTTGACGTGCTGCATTTATTTCTTTACGGGACGCAGAAAGCACGGAGCATGTGCTTGCAGCGTCGCCACTGTGCGCGCGTGGAAGCTCTACTAAATCTTTGGTTGTTAGTCAGCGTATGTCCTGTGTCCTTCTTCTACTTTGTGTCCTGTCTCTATTGCGCTGTTTCTCATCAAGTTGTAGGTTGCCCTCGGCAAAATATAGGCAGTGATTTTGTTTCCTCCGTCATTCATCGTTGGTTAACCAGTTCTAATGGCAGTAGAGACACCACAGTGAAAAAAGGAAACGTTTTATCTATACCCTATTTTCATAGTAGAGAGTTTTAGTAGATCGTTCCGATGACTCCGATAACCATACCCGATACTCTGCCTCCGCCTTTGCGCTTTCATATATAGTATCGTTATCGGGGGTATCGGAGGTATCGGAACGATCTACTAAAACTCTCTAATGTCTCCCATAATTTAAAGGCGTTAGCTACAAAGTTCGGTGCGAGAGTTGTGTTTAATACTGATTTTCGGCTAGATAGATTAACTTCTTTTACGTTGCAAGACAGTGGTTGTAACAAAAGTCACAGTGACGGTTCCTTGGGTTGCGATCTGGGCGTTGTCAATCTAATGCCAGTCAAATGCGGGGCTTGTTATGTAGGACAAACGGCAAGGTGTATTACGACAGCTAGGTTAACTGTACATAAGCGTCCAGTCGAAAACAAAGCCGAGTCTTCAGAACTGGAAAAACACCTTTCTTATTATAATAAGTGCGTAGTTGTGTGGCAGAGCACTAAGGTCCTTAAGAAAGACGAAAATATGTACAAACGTCTAGTGTATGAATCATTGATGATAGATAGACATAAAGATTGTTTTCGCAATATGTCCGTTTCTCTGGGAAATTATGATAGAACGTTCCTAAACCAGTTTTTGTTTTCACCTATGTTTGGTCACCTCTGTTTCTTTAGGTCACCTATGTTTTTCTGTCACCTCTTTTGTCAATTGCGTCGATTTTCCTCCAAAAGATTTTTTTTGTGGTTGGCCTTTTTGCTTGGGTACGCGGTAGGAATCTATTTCGATTGTTTGAGTGTCGCCCCTTCACTCGACTTCAAGGTTGTTTCGCTTTGCGTGTCCGGGCCTTCAAGTTATTTTTGGTCATTCGGTTTCCTTCATTCTCTACGTACCTATATAACGTCGTGAAGCGTGAAATAAAAGTTAGCTGTGTTTGGAGATTTGTGTCGTGTTGGTCCACCTTGTCCCAACTCTCCAGGGTTAAAATGTCTATATCCAACCAGTCCGCCTTCACTTTTGCGTTAACTTCATTGATCTTGAATTGTCATCCCTTCCTTTAATGTGAGTTTGTACCGCTACTGTTAAAAAGGAAGCGCGTCGGTGTCGGTTACTTTGCGATATTTCGCCATTGGTGTTTCGCGAACGTTCGACAACGTTGTTAAACAGTCACTCTATTCATGTATGAAATCAACCATTTTCCGCCGCTTTAGAGCTGGGAACGGGGATTCAAATCAAGCTGCGGCTGCAACGCGCTCTTCTCCTTTGACAACGAGATTTGCTTGCGATGGTGAAGACGTCTGGCACCTGAAACTCCTCGACATGACCCACTGTGGTACCCTTCGTTAGGTGCTGCGGCTCCCCTCAAAAGTTTGTCACAAGAACAGTTGTATGACCTTCTTGGAGATCCATTACGCCTCGTGTGACGCCAAATCCCTTTTCAAGCAGCCGTGGGACGCTGCCTTCCAGAAAAGCTTCACATTGCATGGCTGCATCGGTTTTGACGGTTACAGAAACACTCGACCGTGGCGGCAGGTTCGCATGGTCGGCAATAACTCTAATCTTGCAGAAGTGTTGTAAGTTGGGCGAGTTGGTATGATGACATGATGAACAGAACAGCGCACAAAAAGACAAGGACAGAGAAAAGGAACATGCAGGACACACAGCGCTTGTGTGTCCTGCATGTTCCTTTTCTCTGTCCTTGTCTTTTTGTGCGCTGTTCTGTTTATCATGTCGAATCTTGGTTGAGGTGGTGTTGGTCTCCCCGGCCGCAGAACGGGCTTTCGCAGCGCTAACTGGTTTGCCCCGAGGTCTATGACGACGCTATACTCCCAGAGAAATTCCATTTTGAGGTTGCCGTCCCTCGCACACTCTTGCAGAACGACGAACTTCACAGGGCACGTCTCACTGTGAATCGCGACGCGAGCAGTGCATCTCCCGACTGGTGTGATGAGGCGCGCACAAGCGATTCATGTTTAAGGTCCATCCCACGCCATGGTGACTTTTTGAAGGCGGCAAGAGAGCCTCCCACTCAAGACTGAGTAGTTTACTCCGGTGTCTGCAAGTGCCGATGTGACGTGGCCGTCGACAAAAACGTTTAGGTTGTTGGGCACCGTAGCAGGCGTGTCTTTGCTGTGCGTGGCTTCCAGAGAGTGGAAGCGCTCCTGCGTTCTTGAAGGCTCTTCACTTTGGTCGTCTTCGGCAACGCCACCTCAAGAATTTGCCGCACTTAGTTTTCCCGACGAGACGGGGGGACAGGCTATCTCGACGAGAGCGGCGGAATGGCGAGAGCGCATTTCGAGGCGAAGGCGAACGGGAAGCTCGGGGTGGAGTGGGTACCGGGGACAGGGTCGTCGGAGGTACTCCTCGATGTCCCTTGGTAGCTCGAAAAGGCGGGATCACGGGTCACACGGCGGCCCGCGACCCCACCTTGGGGCTGGCAGGTCCATTTGTCGGTACGCGCAACTCCGGTCGACGTGATCGGCCTCGCCGCAGTGATAACACAGCGGTTGTCAATTGGCCGCGCGCCACATTTCCGTCTTCCTAGATTTCGGTTGTTTCTTTGCGGAGGAGCTGGAGCTGCCCTTTTTGATGTCGGAAAGTCTACGGCTCTAGGTAGGTCACGTCAAGGTGGCGAGAAATACTTCCGAACAGCTGGCGCCGGTCTCCGAGCTAACGGGATGTGGGTCAGAGAGGGCCATTCGGGTGCTGCTACACTGGCTGGAGCACTAGGTTTGAACGCCCGCTGAAGTTCCTAGCAGACAACTTGGGCTATCGCCAGCGAAGCAGGCTGATGGGCCGAGGGCAGGAGCTTCTTGATTTCGTCCCGGACGGCGTCCCGGATGATCTCGCGGATTTCCGGGTGTGGAAGCTGGACCGCGAGAGGGAGTGAAGACGGAAATCTCTCGTAGTGTGAGGCCCGTGCTTGAAGGGCACGTTCGATGATTGTGGCCTCAGTGATGAAGCCTTCGGCGGTGGTAGGTGGCCTCCGCACAAGGCTTCCGAAGATGGTTCTTTCATACCCCGCATAACGACCTGCAGCGTTTTTCTTCGGGTGCGTTTGGGTCGGCGCGGTTCATGAGGTGGAGAACGTCTTCGACGAAGCTTGTGACGCTCTCGTTCGGCATCTGGGTTCTTGCTCACAGAAGTTCTTAAGCCCGCTGTCGTCGCTGCTGGTTGGCGAAGGTGCGTCGAAGCTTGGCCTGGAAGTATTCCCACGACGAAATTGACACTTCGTGGTTTTCGTACCAGGTGCGGGCCGTGCCTTCCAAAGCCGAGTAAACGTTTCGTAGGCTTTGCTCAGCTTCTCATCCGTTGAACCGGGCGACGCGCTCCCACTGGTTTAACCATGCGTGCACATATTCGTAAAAGTCGTCATCGAATGCGCCTACGTGCGTAGCGGGGTCTGCTCGTGGACGGTGGAAGTGGGTGATGCTCTGTCTTGCGTCGACGTGGTGCTCATTGTGGCCATAGTGCTTGTTGGGATCGACGGCAGAGGGACAAATTCTAGAGGCAGGCCTTGGGTACGACGGCTGGTCTGGGTTTCACGTTCGTCAACGGGGATAAGATTTCCGGGACTTGAGAAAGTTCCAAGCCCGCCAGATCTATTAGTATCATGTGACGGGCTAGTTAGTTATACATTACAAAATTGAAAGTAGCGCTAAAGACGAGGACAAGTGGAAGACAAAGACATGGAGAGGCGCTGACTAACAACTGATATTAAGTGCAGAATAAAAGAAAGATAAAGCAGAAGTGAAAGGATATATACGAAATGAAAAACAAGACTAACCAGTTAACGTAGCAGCTTGGGCGAGTTGGCTGCTCATTGTTACACACACTACAGCGCACAATTGGAAATAACACTTACTCCTTACACACGAAAAATAAAGCAGAATTCAAACAAACCGCGCTGACTGACAACTCGTTTTTTATATATACTTTTGTTCTTCTTCTACCTCCTTGCACTACCGAATTTCACGAATCCACGCACACCAATCTCCTACGACGCACTAAACTTTTTTCTTCTCTTTTTCTGTCATATTTAAAGATGGTGTACTGATGCAGTTTTTATAATTCCTGGCGATGTGTTCAGCTTCTATAATTTCTCTAGTTACGTGAACCTCATACCCACAATCACGTCAGTCTATGCCTAGATGGACAGAGTTAGCTCTGGTGCTGTTGTTTTTGTGTGCACGGAGCCTATCATTAAGGCATAGTCCGGTCTGCCCTATGTACATTTTTCCGCACGAAAGGGAAATGAGTACACCACTTCCTTGGTGCACTCAACGAAGCTGTTCTGATGTTTTTTGGTTCAGCTTACTGTTCTATCCACTTTTAAATACTGCCTGAAACCATTGGAAATTACTCGTGAGTTTCCGGAAGAAAGATCTATCCGATTCCTAGATCTCAGGCTCAATCTCCAACACACTCATATCTGCCGGAAATATAAGCCAAAGGGTAAAAAACCAATTCTTCCGTTCAATTCGGCACATTCTAAGTTGGTAAAAACAGGAATCGTAAAATTATGTCTAAACAACTCTCTTCGAGAATCCTGCGAGCACTCATTTCCATAGGCTGTAGATGCATGGCAACGTATCAGCCCCCTGGTGAGATCCAGGGACGAGTTCTCCGGCCTAGAGCTCTGACTTTTTTTGCTAGTATTCCGTCGCTTATCCTCGATAATTCGTATTTCGTCTTATACTGCATAATACCACCATGCTTGTGCTACCACTACCATAGAACGCTGTTGTTTGTGGCACTGGAATAAACCATCATCAACATTAACATTACTACTCTCGGGACGCTATTGCGTGCCATGTAACGAGCTTCTGAGCAGGATGTCAAACAAAATAACGCCCATGTTGCCTTTATTGACAAAATACGTGGGAGGAATGGAACTTAGCGTGCTCCCCTTAGACTTCAATCTGCTAAGCCTCCTTGTAAAACAGAACGCGCAGCACTCGCCCCCGACCGGATAACTTCCAGCCGCCCCCCCGGCCCCGCCCACGGCCGGGATAATGGCAAACTGCCGTTTCCATTTCAGTAACGCTTTGAGCGCAAATCTCAAGATCTAACATCCGCCGGATATCCCATCTCGTTGTTGACTTCGATTGCAGAGAGCATCTTGAAAACAAAAAATAAGGGAACATCTGTCACACCAAGAGCCAGAGATAAAACCACGGGACCTGTCGTTCTTCACTACTTCCACAGGTTCTCCCATGGAATCAAGAAAATCGCTAACAAGTTCAACATCAACGTCGTCTTCTCGGCTTCTAATAAGCTTGCCAACTTGTGCAAACAAGTCAACTCACCTAATTCCCACCGAACAGTAAGCTCTACCAGAAAACTTCAGAACAGCTTCGTTGAGTGCGCCGAGGAAGTGGTGTACTCATTTCCCGTTTCGTGCGGAAAAATGTACATAGGGCAGACCGGACGATGCCTTAATGATAGGCTCCGTGAACACAAACAACAGCACCAGAGCTAACTCTGGCCATCTAGGCATACACTGCCATGATTGTGGGTGTGAGGTTCACCTGCCTTCTTGTACAATTTTAGGTAGGAACAGCAACCAATTAACTAGAGAAATTATAGAAGCTGAACACATCGCCAGGAATTATAAAAACTGCATCAGTACACCATCTTTAAACCTGACAGAAAAAGAGAAAAAACGTTAGGCGTCTAGGAGATCGGTGCGCGTGATTCGAGAAATTTAGTAGTGCAAGAGGAAGAAGACGAAGTATATATAAAAACGAGTTGTCAGTCAGCGCGGTTTGTTTGAATTTTGCTTTATTTTTCGTGTGTAAGGAGTGAGTGTTATTTCCAATTGTGCGCTGTAGTGTGTGTAACAAAGACTAACCAAAACGAAAGGAAGCAACAATTATTTTGACTTCAAAATTAAGAAATAAGAAAGTACGGTAAAAATGTAAAAATTTGCACTAAAAACTTTAAATGAAAACCTGCTTCAATTAAATGAAAAAAGAGAGAAAGAGAAGAAGAGGACTCTGAACATTAATCTAGCTAAACGAAGTTATCACACAAAATTGTAAGAAGTGCAATTTCTTCGCCGATAAGGCTACCGACGGCGCACTGATGCATGTATCCCCTTTAGCTGCTATGACCTGCGCCTCATAGATTTATCTTGTTCTTTGATCACTGAACTTTCTTAGGACTTTTGTTCGATGGAATAGGGGAGTACACTTGCAATCTCGAAAGTGTAGAGCAAGATGTCCCGCCGGTGAAGACTTAAGAGAGAGTGCAAGCTCTCTGAATCTCATGTTCACACACCGGCCAGTCTGATCCACGTACACCTTCCCACACGATAATAAAATCTCGTATACTACGCCTCTAAGGAATTTCACAAACTTATTAACATGCTTGACATCGAATTTGTTCCGCTTGTCGTGTTGAGAATTGATTTTCGGACACCACCTGTTGGGCTACCTTTTTTCAAGTTATGTGATATGAAACGGATGTACGGCACTATGGCTGGTCGGCTCCTCTTCTCTTTGCTTCGGTCTTGTATTTTTTCATGCATTAATATATTTTCTGCCACATCCGTCAAGATAGACTCGGGGTATCCCGAACTTCGCAGTCGCTGGATTTGGTTGGTGAAGCTCTCTCCGGCTGAATGGTGACACGACTTGTTTAACGCCGCTCTTAAGCAATTGGTCATGCTTGCTTTTTTGGTGAGTTTGAAATGTGCTGAGTCGAATCGGAGTAGCTTTTGTTTTATCTTGGTGAATACATCCAGCAAAAATGGTTGTCCCTGAAGGTCATTTGCAAGTCTAAAAATTGAAGGATGCTATTCGTGGGAACGGAATGTTTCACAAAGGTGGCGTGAATGTCGTGAACTGCTTTGGTGTTGCTGTCTTCCGGACGATTAGTGAAAAGGACGAGGTAGTCGTCGACGTACCTAAAAATACATGTGACTTGGCCGCTTTGAAGATTGTCGGCAATAACCCGGTCGCACTTGGACAGTAAAATGTCACATAACACAGGGGCAATGCATGACCCTATGCATATTCCCTTTCTTTGAATGTAGTTCTTGCCTTTAAACGTGAGTACAGTGGATGATAAGTAGAACCTTAAGAACCCTAGAAATGATTCTACCGGAAGGCCACAACTATTTTGAAAGGCTATTGCTCTCATTTGCTTTAATAGATTCATTTACTGCTTCAAATAGTTCAGCGTGTGGGATGGAATAGAATAAATCTTCAACGTCGAGAGAGAGCTCATAACGTACTGTTGAAGCATTGGATTTTAGATATTGAATTAAGGCATCAGAATGGGGTACCAGGAACAGATCATCAAGTTGGAGAGTGGAGAGTTGACGGAGAAGAAAACGTGAAACCGCTCCGTGCCAAGAACCCTTTCCTTGACGATTGCGCGAAAAGGACACTCTTGCTTGTGCATTCTGGCAGTAAAGAATATATCTAGCAGGTCTTCTTTTGCAGACGTGATCTTTTTCTTTAATCGTGTCAATTGAAGTTTGTGACACAATGGAAGCGCCTTGGCCTTCATTGGCTTAGCTTTGAACCCTGATAACTCTTTGAAGTTTTTTGAAATGGCTATCCCAGCTTTCTCTAGATAGGTCGTTCTAGGAGCTACAACAAACCCACCTTCTTTATCAGATACCAATAGAGTGAAATTGTTCGTTTTGAAATGGTTGGTTATATAAGCCGATTTTGTCATGTTCTTGTTGTGAGGATTTGCTTTCAGCAACACATCAACACAGTCGTCAATGCAGTGGACTCTATCGGCTTCCTGGGCTTTCGCTGCGATGATATGAACGGTCGATAACATATGTACTCCTTGCCTGTGAGGCGAAGTACAAAATTTGGGACCTTTCTCGAGCTCCTTTGCCATGTTTACAGGAAGTATGGCACCTCCCAACAACGTGCCAGACTTGCCTTGCTGTTGTTTCCTTCTGTTGCGGTGAGTTTTTAGTTGAGGAACGTAGGACCACCAGATGAATTCAATCATCTTGCTAGCTGTGAGCAGATAAGACTGGAATCTTGCATCGTGACCGCCACTGGGACTCCTAAACCCAGCAAGAACCTTAAGGCACAGACGAAAAAAACCGGACTTGTCTCCACATTTCCGAGCGCACAATCTTGCAAATCCTTTTGGCATGGCGTTTTGATGGCTGCGCATATCCGAAAAGAGCTGATGTCTTGAGGTACAACATCATGTCTGATGGCAAAGGTGTAAAATCTTGCTTTGCAGGTGGAGATGGCAATCATAGTAATGTAAAAGGAAACGGGGTCCAGAGGGAAACACGGAAAAGGGCTCATGCAGAAGAAAGAAATTGTACTAGGATCATGTAACGGGCTAATTGGTTATACATTACAAAATTAAAAGTAGCGCTAAAGACGAGCACAAGTGGAAGACACAGACACGGGCAGGCGCTGATTCACAACTGATATTTAGTGAAGAAATTCTTGTTTAATGCGTCAAATAAATTCCTTTCAGATGAAGCTCATCTAGGCTATGGTGGCTATAGGGGTAGGTGTGCCGAGCTCTCCGCATTCTTGGATAGTTCCACGTGCCGCCGCTTCATGACGAAAAGTGGCGCTTGTAAGCCATGGCTACCGGTGAATTTCTACTCGAAGGCGCGCGAGAGCGTCCCTGCGCTGGCAAAGCGTGCTCATGCAGGACGCACTAGTACGCGTGGAGCCATAGTGCGCCTCACGATGGCACCAGGCGCAGGGTACACCGGTGCCATTGGCGTCATGAACAACTGGCATGCTATCGATGTTCTGTTCGGCACACCTCCCTTCACAGCCACCATATCTAGGGCATCAACTGAGCTTCTTCTGGCTGGCTCTGCGGGCTGCGTCTCGAGCTGAGCCATCATTTCGTCCACCTCATCCTCCAGCCAGTCCCCTCTTTGTATTCTTCGGCAGTCTTCCAGGATGCTCTCGCAGGTTCGCTTTAAGACTACCGACTGCATGTATGCCATCAGCCTGTCGGTGACTTCGAGCTGTTTCATATATCCCTTGAAATGTCTTGTCACCAGCCCATCCCAGGTCATCACCACTGGTACTGTAACTACTTTGCACCCGGGGTACATTATCTTGAGCTCATTTTTCAGTAAGTCGTATTTCTGAGATTTTCGCAACTCGGTCTTGGCCAGGATGTTCTTGTTGGTGATGCCAACCTCAATCAGTGTGATTTCCTTCGTTCTCCGGTCATGTATCATCAGGTCGGGCTTGTTGTATTCAAGGGACAGTTCCGTCTCAATCTTTACGTCCGATTTTATCTTTACCCTATCATTAGATATTACCTTTTCAACTTTGTAATTCTTCAGCTTACTACTCCGGTTCAATCCATACTTTTTGGTGTAAAGAAAGTGAAGGCATCTGACAACTTCATCATGGCGTTTCTTGTAGTACAGGTCCAGCATTCCGCCACAGTGTGTCGCCAGGTGTTCCACCGACCTTGAGCCCTTGAAGCAGTGGGGACATCTTTTTGACATTCCTCCAAAGTACAGGTTACGATCCTGTAATTTGGTGAGCATCCCCTCCTGCTGTGGCGACATGTTGCCCTTCGTCAGCCACATTGATGAAATTTTTCGGTCGTAGATGCTGGGCACCACACAGCTGTTGTCGTCGTCGTTATCCTCGGCTCGGGCATCTTCGTTGGCACTGTCTCCATTATTAAAAATAATGCCGTGCATCACCTTCTCCTTTATTCGCGTCATTCGACACTCTTCCTGTTTTTTTGATGTTTTTCTCTGTCAAGTTTGTCTCTTCAAGTTGGTACTTTTCCTTCAGGTACTCACATATTCGCCCAAGCTGGGTTTTTTCCTCTTTCTCCTGTTCCATCAGCGGTCTTGTCTGCGGGTTCTTTTCAAAGGATTTTAACATTTTGAATATCATTAGCTCAGCTTTCTCCTCCACGCAAGCGAGTCCTCTTCCCAGTTGGTCGCGCTTCAGGTATAGCCGGTCCATATTCGCCGCATTCCTCGTCACCTTGTACTCGCTCAGGATCTTCCTTACCTCTTTGTCAATCGTTTCGTATTCTTTCGGCTTGAAAGGTAGGAGACCTACATAGTAATTGAGTGTCGAGAGGGCAAATTCGTTGATTCCTCTAAATAGGTTGGCAGCGTTTAGCTTTGTCTTGCAAAGCATTCTCGTTCTTTCGATGGCCTTGTTGGTAACGATGGCCTTGTTCTCATCTTTCACCACATTTCGTGAGTCTTCCAGGATGCCCAGATACTTGTAACCTCTGTGATCGTCCACCATCCCTCCGAAGACTCCACTATTCCCAACGTTACTCGCCGACTTCTGCTGATTCACCTTTAGTCCCATCTGACAGAGCGTTTTTTTGTTAGGTTACACAGCCTAATCAGTGTCTCTTCTGTGTCAGCCAGTAATTTGATGTCATCGATGAAAATCAAATGGTTGCGTTCGATGTTGCCCATCTGCAATTGTTCGCAGTTCTGGTTAAGTCGGCGGCTCAAGGGTTCCAACGCGAGGACGAACAGCAACGGTGAAAGGCTATCACCCTGGAGGAGTCCTTTGTTGATCCTCACCTGGCCAATGTCGCTCTGACGACAAACCAGGCTAGTGCGTTGGAAGGCAAGCGTCCGCTTGACGAACTTGATGATGTTCTCCGGCATTCCCAACTTCGTCAGTACGGCTACCAGGTAGTCGTGTTTGACGCTGTCATACGCTTTTTGGATATCAATCCAGGACGTAAACAGCTCGTTGTTGTGCTTTTGGTTGAGCGCTTTGTTGAGGAGGGCTTGCTGTTTGGCACCTTGGCATCCTCTTCGAGTACCCATCTGGTTGGCCGAGATCACTTCATTCACCTCGCACAGGTCCGTCACCAGGGCTGTGACAACCTTGCTCAGCAGCTTGTAGATGTTCGGGAGGCACGTTATGGGACGTAGCTCTTTGCCCTTGCTTGCTCGTTGCGTCTTCGCGATAAGGTACGTCGTGCCCACGTACAGTCGCTCGTCAATCTGTTCGGGGTCATCAACTGCTTTGACTAGAAGGTCGATGAGACGAAAGTGGAGTGCAGTCAGCTTTTTAATGAAGAAGCTGAATACGCCGTCGGGCCCTGGTGTCTTCCAGTTGGGTAGGGACTTGATCTTCTCCTCGATGACCTTCTTGACTTTCTCCTCCTCAGTTTCCGTCTGAAGCTCCACTGGGTCCAATAGGTCAATCAATTCCTGGTGCTCCCCTTCTTCGTCATCGGTCGTCCAGATTCCTCTCCAGAAAGTAATCACCTCATCAACATCGATGTTCTCGTCAATCTCCTTCTGGTCTTCGTCAAGTCTCCGGTAGAAGGTGGACCGATTGAACTCGAACAGCTTGTTCGTTCTCCGATACTCGGTGCGGTTTGCCGCAATCATCAGTTTTTTCTCAAAGACCGCCCTTTTCTCTTCGATCTGGTCCTCAAGCTTCTTCAACTGGTCCTCGTTGTTCGAGTGGTACTGATTGGCTTTGCAAATTCGCTTTAGTGCTCTCGAGGGAGCCTCGTTCTGTTTGTGACTGGTGATGATTTGCAGCTGTTGACTAAACTTCTCGATCTTTTTTTTATAGACTCCTTCCAGTTCACCTCTTTCTTTGGCTTCTTTGTAACCTCCTCATATGTCAGCTGGCAAGCGTAGATCAAGTCATTCAGCTCTGCTAGAGTATTTGCCTTCTTTTCCAGCTCCTCTCGCTCGATCACCAGATTGAGCATCTCGATGACCTGATAGTTTACTTCCTGACTGTATACCTTTCTTGTTCTTCTTCGGTCAGTTTGGTGATTAAGGGCCAGTTCGATGTTATTGGCCAGCAGATTCTTCACATTGGTGTACAGTTGGCTATTTGTTATGGTCGCTGGCATCGGCCGTTCTCTTTCTTCGTTCACCTGACCATTGCCCGATTGAGAAGGCAGTTGTCGATTTTTCCACCGGGTATACTTATTTTTTATCGTTGTCGACGTTACATTCTGGTTATGCTTCCGATTATACTCGATTGTTATTTTTGGCCACCAACCGTTGGGCATCCGTCCATGTGGTCCTTTGCTTCGCTCGATCACCAGGGCCAACCATCTTTCTGGTGTTGTCGTCTCTCTGTCGGCTCGCCTCACGATCGCCGCAAAAGCCACTTCTCTGTCGCCGGATTCCTCATCTTCATCGCCGTTCTGGTCGGTTGGTGGTTCAGTTGGTTGATGGTCATCGCCTGTTGGGTTGGCACTGTTGTTATCGTCGGGGATGTCTGTTGGGGTTGGTGCCGAATGCGTCGATGGCCGTTGCACTCGCGAGACGTCGTTGATTCCGGAGGGGTTTTCAGTTCCGACGCTCGGAGATTTGTTATTTTGCGTTTCCATCCCTGTTTGGCAGAGACACAATCGTTGGTTTTTCGACACACACCAGAAAACCAGTATCTCGGCACTCACAAATTTGGAAACACAACCGCCATGGAATAAAAGGAAGATAAAGCAGAAGTGCAAGGACATATACGAAATGAAAAAGAAGACTAACCAAAACGAAAGAAAGCAACAATTATTTTTAACTTCAAAATTAAGAAATAAAAAAGTGCGGTAAAAACTAAAAAAAATTACACTAAACAATTCAAATGAAAACCTACTTCAATTAAATAAAAGAAAGAAAAAAGAGGAAGAAAAGACTCTGAAAATTAATCTACAGGGTGATTCAAGGAGACGCCAGGCTCTTTAAATCGACCGCAAAATTCGGTTTCTTAACCTATCGCGCTACGATTTTGTGCAACGTTGCCCACGGATAGTGCATTTGTTTTGTAATATTTGCAAAGAACGAACTTACCCGAGGAAAGAGTAAAGAAGGAAAAAGGCTTAGCCCCTTTGAAACGCAGCGACGCCACCGGTCTTCAAACAACACGGCGCCGTTTCGCATTGGAGGCAATAGATGGCGCAAGTGGTCGCGACGCCAACTGCTGCCAACGAACTAGGGTGCCTACATGTCTGTCTGTCTCAGGGTGAAGACATCCATTGTTGAACTGAATGTTCAGCGCGCTGACGCTCTCGCGCACTCGGCGCGCTGACTTGGGCGCTAAAATGGCGTCTCTGCATTAGCCAAAGCTGCGCGCTCGAGCTGATAGACACCGGATTGTGCGTACTTCAAAATGCATAAAAAACGATTGGGCGTAAAAATGGCGGAGATGTCACCACTCAAGCAAAAGCGCGCGTGTGTATGAAGGCACTCTACAACGAACGAGCATACAGCGCCGAGAGTCGGCGCGCCTTGAGCAAACGATCTTTTCGACTCAGAAGCGGAGCTCGTTCCGGAGGCGGCGACATTCGAAGAAACAAAAAACAGGCTCGGTAACAAGAAGGAACTGAAAAGCAGATGACATCGGTAGCCCGAAAAAAGAAAAAAGTTAAAATAACCGGACAAATTATTTGTTCAATCGATTATGTGTCCATTCAATGAGTTTTATTAGTAAGGATGATAAAATAATGCATTGCCAACTAATATCAGAAAAGCTCGCGCCGCTTTTGAGTCGAAAAGATCGTTTGCTGAAGGCGCCGGCTCTCGGCGACGTATGCTCGTCCGTTGGCGGCGGTTGGCGTCGCGACCGCTTGCGCCATTTCTTGTCTCCCGTGCGAAACGGCGCCGTGTTCTTTGAAGACCGGTGTCGTCGCTGCGTTTCCATAGGAGCTAAGCCTTTTTCTTTCGTTACTTTTTCCTCGGGTAAGTTCGCTCTTTGCAAATTTTACAAAAAAAAATGCACCGTCTGTGGGAAACGCTGCAGAAAATCGAGGCGCGATAGGTTAAGAAACCAAATTTCGCGGTTGATTTAAAGCGCCTGGCTTCTCCTTGATGCACCCTGTAGTTAAACGAAGTTCTCACACAAAATATTGTAAGTAGTCCACTTCCTTCGCCGATAAGGCTACCAACGGTGCACTGATGCATGTATCCCCTTTAGCTGATATGACTTGCGCCTCATAAATTACTTTTGTTGTTTGATCACTGAACTTCCTTAAGGCCCTGTCACATTGAGGAAACACGGCGGAAACATCAACAAAACATGTTTCTCAACAGTCGGGAAACATGTCGGCTGTCGGCTCTGTTGCCCGACAACCCTGTCACATTGAGGAAACAGCAACACAACATGGACGACAGCGACAATGTTGTCTCGGTGTGACAGCTTTTGGCAACGGAAACCTCGGCAACTTGTGTCGGACGACACGTGTTGCCCATTTCGGTGGCTGAGCGAATTTTTTTCCAGCAACACGGCAACATCTATATTTTTCAGTACAGATAGTCGCACGAGAATACTTCAATAATTGACAACTCCCCATTTCTAAGCAGCCCCATCACTATTGCAATTAGCACATCCCTTCTTGCACTGTGTGGTTTGTCGGAGCGGTCGAGTTTATTCGATCAGTTCAGTGTTTCGCTCGAGATGCCGTCGAACTCTTCAACTGTGCCGTTCATTTCGACTGAGCGAGTCGATATCACCCTTGCTAGGAGATCCTCAAAGGAGCCGGTGTCCATCCGAATCCAACGCCGGTAGGCCTCGGAATCTTCCAGAGCCAGCTCCCGCATCAAATTCTCATAGGCACCTTGTTGATGCACTCTTGCGAGCCACTCGCTGGTCCATTTTGAACGCGGCTTCTTGCGCGGCGGCAGCTGATCGTCAGAATCATCTGAATCGATGGCACAAAGAAGCACCAAAGCAGAAGCTGCTGCTGTGGCCGGCGCGTATGCCATCCTGCAAGGGTCTAGCCCTGTAGCAGAACGCAACCGCCAAATCCAGAGAACACGAGATGGTTCGCGCGGCTGATGAATCGACTACGGTAGAGCGACGGCGATGAGACGGCGATCCAAAATGGCAACGATTCGAGGGGCGAGCGGAGCCAGCGGATCTGAGCCTAGCCGCCTATACTTCGTTTCAGCTTCGGTCCAGACGCAGCCGATGCTACAAGCGCGAGCATGTGGCCCAGAACAGTGCTTGCACTGCACGAGCGCGCGTGCTTGGCAGGGATGCTGAAAGCCCGGAGCTCGCGCTTGTAGCTTTGGCTGCGTCTGGACCGAAGCTGAAACGAAGTATAGACCTTTTTCGCAAGGGCGCCGCCATCTTGAATTGTCGTCACTTCCAGTATGGGCGAAAACATTGTTTTGCCGTCGCCACGCCAATAAAAGGCATGTAGGAGATAAACGTAACCGTCACACATTTTCGTTTTGCCTCCCCTCTATTTTTTTACTAGTTGCAGGTTGAAACGTTTTGATATTTTTTCGTCGCCCATACCGGATATGCCTACTTGGCGGTCGGGGGCGAGAATAAGCAGAAAAGGTCTATAGCCGAGCCGAGCCGGCCGGGCAGACGAGGGCGAGAGAGAGAGAGAGAGGCAGCGCGCAGGAGAGGAGGCAATTTGTGTTCTTCCGACACGCTTTCCCGGTGTGACAGGATGTTCCCCGAGTGTCGGAGAACAAGTTGGGAAACATGGTTTTCGGACGACAGCAACATGTTTCCGGACTGTTGCTGTTTCCGCAATGTGACAGGGTCCCCGAAAACATGTTTTCCTCGTGTTGAAGGACAAAGTTCTCCGACTGTTTCCGCAGTGTGACAAGGCCATTAGGATTTCTTTTTTCTTGTGGAATAGGGGAGTACACTTGCAATCACGTACGTGTAGAGCAAGATGTCCCGCCGGTGAAGACTTAAGAAACAGTGCATGCTCTCTCAATCTCATGATCACACACCGGCCATTCTGACCTACGTACACCTTCCCACACGAGTATAAAAGCTCGTATACTACGCCTCTAAGGCAGTTCACAAACTTGTTAACATGCTTGACATCTCATTTGTCATGTTTGTCGTGTTGCCGCGGATCCGCGGCAACGTGTATCCGCGGCCAATACGCACAGGTGTATCCGCGGCCAAACCGCACAAGAAAGAGTGCCCTTTTGGCGCAATCGTCACGGAAAGGGGTTCTTGGCATGGAGCGGTCTCACGTTTTCTTCTTCGTCAACTCTCCACTCTCCAACTTATGATCCGTTCCTGGTACCCAATTCTGATGTCTTGATTCACTATCTAAAAACCAATGCTTCAGCAGTACGTTATGGGCTCTCTCTCGACGTTGAAGATTTATTTTATTCCATCCCACACGCTGAACTGTTTGAAGCAGTAAATTAATCTAATAAAGCAAATGAAGCAATAGCCTTTCAAAATAATTGTGGCCTTCCGGTAGAATCCTTTCCAGAGCTCTTAAGGTTCTACTTATCATCCACTGTAGTCACGTTTAATGGCAAGAACTACGTTCAAAGAAAGGAAATATGCATAGGGTCATGCGATGCCCTTGTGTTATGTGACATTTTCCTGTCCCAGTGTGACCGGGTAATTGCAGACAATCTTCCAAGCGGCCAAGTCACACGTATTTTTAGGTAAATCGACGACTACCTCGTCCTTCTCACCAATCGTGCGGAAGACAGCAACACCAAAGCAGTTCACGACATTCACGCCACCTTTGTGAAACATTCTCAAGGACTCAAATTTACACATTAACTTCCCACAAACTGCGTCCTTGAATTTTTAGACTTGCAAATGACCTTCCAGGACAACCATTTGTGCTGGATGTACTCACCACGATCAAAGAAAAAGCTACTCCTATTCGACTCAGCATATTCCAAACTCACCAAAAGAGGAATCGTGACCAATTGCTTAAAAGCGGCGTTAAACAAGTCGTGTCACCATTCAGCCGGAGAGAGCTTCACCAAGCAAATCAAGCGACTGCAAAATTCGGGATACCCCGATTCCATCTTGACGGATGTGGCAGACAATATATTAATGCATGAAAAAATGCGAGACCGAAGCAAAGAGAGAGAAGCCGACCAGCCGTACATCCATTCCATATCACATAACTTCAAAAAGGTAGCCAACAGGTTTGATGTCAGGGTGGTGCTTTCTGCACCTGACAAGTTGAAAAGGCTGTGTCCGAAAATCAATTCTCAACAAGACAGACAGAACAAACGCGATGTCAAGCATGTTAATAAGTTTGTGAACTGCCTTAGAGGCGTAGTATACGAGATTTTATTCTCGTGTGGGAAGCCGTACGTGGATCAGACTGGCCGGTGTGTGAACATGAGATAGCTAGTGCATGCACTGTTTCTTAAGTCTTCACCGGCGGGACACCTTGCTCTACACGTACGAGATTGCAAGTGTACTCCCCTATTCCATCGTACAAATATCCTAAGGAAGTTCAGTGATCAAAGAAAAGAGAGAAATTTGTGAGGAGCAAGTCACAGTGGCTAAGGGGATACATGCATCAATGCACCGTCCGTAGCTTTATCGGCAGAAGGGATTACTGCTTATAATATTTTGTGTGAGAACTTCGTTTAACTGGATTAGTTTTTCAGAGTCCTCTTCATCCTCTTTCTTTTTCGATCTTTCATTTAATTGAAGAAGGTTTTCATTTGAATTTTTAGTGTACATTTTTAATTTTTACAATACTTTTTCCTTATTTCTTAATTTTGAAGTCAAATAAAATTGTTCCTTCCTTTCGTTTTGGTTAGTCTTCTTTTTCATTTCGTATATGTCCTTGCACTTCTGCGTTATCTTCCTTTTATTCTTCACTAAATATCAGTTGTGAGTCAGCGCCTGTCCGCGTCTGTGTCTTCCACTGGTCCTCGTCTTTATCGCTACTTTTAATTTTGTAATGCCCGCCAGCTCTTCTGAGGGGTACGTTTCAATGGCATGTGAAACGTTGTACCCCGCACCTCCACCAAAATGTAACGAATGACAGATGATAAGGCGGCGAATTACTGAAGGAACGAAACGTTTATTGAAGTGAACTTGTGCCAAAAAAAGGAAGGTTAGCGTCGCAGGCTTAAATGTCGGCAAAACAGCAGGATCAAGCGCTGGAGCAAAAGTGACTGCGGCTTGCCACGAAGAGCTTCAGATGTAGACGTGTTGGCTTCTGAAAGAATCGGTGTAGAAGGTTCGGCGCGTAGAACATTCTAATCTTGAATAAGCAACAGGGTTCTCAAATGTACAAGAACGCGACATTACAGAAACAACAAAAATGTGTATCCGCGGTGTCTCCGCTTGATTTTTGTGTGGCAGTCAAGCGCGATAATGGGCGCACCAACCGGGGGAACAGATGGGCGCTCGCCCCCCCCCCCCCGCAGTTCTCAGAATGGCGGGGGCTGGCATGTGTTCTGCGCCCCCCCCCCTTAAACAGCCGCCACTGGGCAGGGCAAACACTGGCAGGCGGCGCCCAAAGGGCACGAAGGGCTCGACCCCCCCTGCCCGGGGGGGGGGGGAGGGAGGGGAGGGGTCTGGTTTGCTCCCCTTTTTCTTAAAAACAAGTTGGTACGCCACTGAAAAGAGGACAAGAACACAGACGGGTACGTGTCGTTCAACTAGAAACAAACATTTATTCAGGGCTTTCTAATCATCGCCCACTCACCGGCTCCCCCTCCCGGAGAGGGCGAGGGACGGAAGGAGTGAGGGAAATTCGAAGAAAGAATAGGGAAGGGGGGGGGGGAGTCCGAAAGCGGAAAGATACGAAAGGACCCCACGGTAGGAGGAACGAGTGATCCGCCAAGGACGTCAAGCCCAAGCTGGAGAGCTCGGGACGCAAGAGCACGATCTCTTGTTCGTAAGCGTTAGCGAGGGAGAGTAAATGTTTGCATCTGAGCCCTTTATGGCGTACGACTCTGTACCCTCTCCTCTTAACCTTTAACTGTGAAATCCCAAGGCGCGCGCGCCCTCGATCCTAGGCGAACACCCACCGCACGCACGCCGATGGACCACAATCGGGTGCGCCGAGTCCTCCCCGGGCTCCTCCGCCTCTCTGGAATGCTACCGCAGGCGTTCGTTGATACACCTGCCTGTCTGACCTGTGCATTATCCGCCGCAGGTGGACGGGATGGAGTCGACCCTCTCTTTTTCACATGGGACGAACTGATGCCCGCGCTTCTTAGATCAGGTGTTACTCAGGCGAGTGCAATTAACCATGGCCGTACCAAGCGGGGGACGAGGGGGCGCTTGCCCCCCTAGTTCTAAGACAGGGAGGGGGCAAGGCCCCCTCCCTGTCTTGCCCCTTTGTTTTGCCCCCTGAAGCAGCCAAAACTGGGCAGGGCAAACACTGGCCGGCGGCGCCCAGGGGATATTAAGGGCACCGCCCCCGGCCCTGGGGGCGGGGGCAGGCACTATGACCCCGGCCCTGGGGGGCGGGCGCCCTGCCTTCTTCGCCACCTGCGCGGCGGCAATATGTTGCATAAACATAATTGTGATGAAATGTTGTGTTGCTTAATTATTCCGTGATAATGCGAGGTAATGTCTTAGCATGCCTTTAGTTTCAGTCAGTTTGTGCGGACATTTGCGACGTCACATCACGTGCATCGTCAAAAAGCTAAAAAAGCGCAGACAGCTCCGGACTTCTTCAGTGGGCTTGGTGGCAGCAGATACGGCAACATGCTAAGCAACCCTTTTTACTTCACGCTACAGGTTAGTGAATATTTACCGTGTGGTGGTTGTCGAAGTGATGACCGCTTTTTAGTGGTGCTTCCTTGCCAACCACGTGTTAAACACATGATGAAATTTGTTATTTCTGTAATTTCGTGGCTGCAAACCTTGCTAACCTATGGTGATGTTGAGACGAATACGAGTCCCACCGACAGCATGATTTTATTGGAACTTGTGGCTGGTCACAGCAAGATAACCGATACTCGTACTATTCAGAATGCACTCTCCACCCAAGATGAAATCAAAAAGGAAATCGCTGAGCTAAATTACCGGATTGACGGACTAGTCAACAGAGCGAAGATTAAACAGTTTGAATGCGGTAATTACTCAAGTAAAAGGCATGGAAACAGCATTATTGCCGTGCGCATGTCCGCGCAAGCAACGCTGGGTCCTTCGCGCGGCAATATTGTTGTTTTGTGCAGGTGCGGGGTATTGCTACTTGTCAGTACCCCGCACCTCCACCAGAAATGTCGCCAAGGGAGGTAACGAGAGGGTGTACAGGAAAAAAAAATTAATAGGCGAACATGTGCAGAACAAAAGAAAAGACAAGTGTCGAGGCAATAGAAAAGCGTGCGGCGATTTGGCGGCGTAACAGCAAGCGAGAGCGAGACTGACTCGACAGGGTCGGAGGCCGCTCCTTATCTTGAGCGCGTCGACATCTGGGATGTTCGGCAAAGAAGCTCCGAGCATCGCGGGCTCGGGGCGAGAATGAGTAGGCACTCTCGAGAACAAGAAACAAGGACAAAATGATAAAAATTACGCCCCGAGTAAGAATAAACACGAATCTTCTATACTGCGTTTCACCTTACGTTGGACCGCAGCAGAAGGCTGGGGTTTGTGACGCGAACCAGTCAAGTTGTTCCTACGCATAGCGAAGTAGTGCGCCAAAGACCTTGGGCAGTACGAAGCGTTTATATACTTTATCCTTAGGTTAATATTTTTTTCGTGTCGTGTACCATCGACACAAATACAACTTTCGTATTCAAGAAGAGCTTTCAAGGGTGATATTTATTACATAATTAGGTACCATATATAACAGGCTGAAGTTGAGCTAGTTGGTACATAATTTTAGGTAAATGGTCAGCTAGAACGATAGGGACAAAACACAGACAGGGAGAAACAGAGAGAGCGGTGTGTATGTCTCTGTTTCCCCCTGTCTGTGTTTTGTCCCTATCGTTCTAGCTGACCATTTTCCTAAAATGAGGTAGCATGTTCGGATAACTTAAACTTTCGGTTGGCAACGCTGGCGTTGCGTTCGTTTCTTTGAGCGTTTGGTTGAAGTTTGCTTTCTTTTTGTGATGTATGTGACGTGCATGAAAAAAAATTAAAAGATAAGTTTTTTTATTTAAGAGTTATGTGCACTCCGTAAAACTCTGTTAAATGTTTATGGGAAGCAATCATTTGAACTTTACAAATACTTTTTGTGCATGTTTAAGATGTCACCTGACTGTACTCTTCCTGTTGGATATAAAAAGGAAAATAGGCTGTACGAGGCACTGACCGTTTTGGTCTACTGTGCTTTAGTCTTTTTAGTCTAACAACCTTCTTAGAGCGTCCTGGCTAGGAATATAATTTTTTCTTCCTTTTTTTCTTCTTTTTTCAACACCAGGCACTTCCTTCACCTTCTTTATTGTTGTATATAAAACCGTCAGTTCTAAGTTAGCGCCTGTCCTGTCCACTTCTTCGTCTGTCCTTGTCACAGCGCTATTTCTAATTTAATATGTACTAACTTGTCGGGACAGCATTCCAACAGACAAGCGCGTGGCTTTATTCGAGTGCGGCACTTATATACAGATAATGGCATCGCACGGCACGCGCCGATTGGTCCGCGATACAGCACGTAGTAACTTCTACGTCATTCTATAACATTCCTTCCCTCGCACATCAATTTCGGAAGTCCTCTGCTTGGTATCTGTCAGGTGGACGATTTGCACGCGCACTTCGTCGCAGACCTGGCTGCTCCGAGGTTGGCGCCGGTGAAGGTGCTGACGTTCTAGTAGGATCAGGCGATAGGAGCTGGCCGTTCCGGCGAACCAGTGGTAGGTGCCGTCGCTATATCAGTTGGCACCGGCACTGAGGGCGCAGCAACTCGTAGGACAGGAGGTTGGAGCTCGGTGGGGGGGGGGGGAGCAGGAGCCAACAGTGAAGTCTGGCCCCTTGACTTGATAAGCAAGGCCTGATGTGGTCGGCGGTTCCGAACCTCACGTGCTGCGCCATGTTCACTAAATAGGTATCATCACTGACAACTTGGGTAACAACACCTTCTTCCCGAGAAATTCCTCACCTCGCACTGTCTTTACCATCCACAAGATCACCCACGGCAAAAGTTCGGTCTGCACCTCGCGAAATATCCCTTCGCTATTTCACCCGATTTTGCTGATCACGCATGGCTTCAACGAAACTTGGTTTGAGCAATGAAAGTTTCACTCGCTGTTGGCGTTTCAGAAACAGTTCGGTTGGAGTACGACCAGTGACACTGTTGAGCGTGTTTCGATGGCTCATCAAGTAACTATCTAAACGCTAAAGCAAGGAATGTTTAACTCCCTTAAACTCTTCCTCTAGTACCTGCTTTAGCAACACCTTTTTCGTCGTCTGGACAAGACGCTCTGCGGCGCCATTAGAGGCACCGTGATAGGGTGGTGTTTTCACGTGCTTAATCTTGTTAGCATTTAAAAAAGATCAGAAAACTCTTCCGAAGTGAACTGTGGGCCGTTATCACTAACCAGCTCTAGCGAAAACCGCAGGCCGGAAACACACTTCGAAGTTTATCGATTGTTTCGGTAGTGGTTGTGGAATACATCGGCCACACTTTGATAAATTTCGAAAAAGCGTCCACCAGCACTAGAAAGGCATGGCCTACTTTTGTTCCAAAATCCACGTGTACACGCTGCAAACACTTTGTCGGATAGCCCCATGGCCGCAGCGGTACCGGGGAGGCAGCGTTCTGGGCTGCTTGGCAAGTAAGACACTCGCGTACGTAGGTCTCGACTGCGTGGTCTAATCCAGGCCACCATACAAAACTCCTGGCTAGCGTTTTCATCCGACTTGCCTTAGGGTCGTCCTCATGCAGTAATGCTAAGGCACTTGACCTTAGCTGCTCCGGTACGAGCACCCGTGAGCCTCAGGTAACGCACCCTTGCTCGAAAGACAACTCGTGACGACGTAGGTGATGCGGCTTTAGTTCGTCTGGGACGTGCGAAGGCCAACCATTTAAAACAAACTCTTTCACGCGACACGAAATCAAACCGCGCATAGTCGCTTTTGCAATGTCCTCTGCGGTCAGCGGATTGCTGTCAAAAATCAAAAGGCTCCCAGCAGGTACTTCAGCCGTAGTTATTGGTACCTTGGTGGTCACGTGACCTGGGAGTCACGTGACCTTGGGATGAACTTTTGGGTAGCGTGACCCCAGATCACGTGACCCCTAGACCACGTGGCCCCTCGGGTCAAGTGACCCTCCAGCCACATGACCCCCTGAGGTCACGTGACCCCCCCGAAGTCACGTGACCCCCGGCACGTGACTCCCTCGAAGTCACGTGACCCCCGAGGTCACGTGGCCCCCAGGTCGCGCTGACCCCCCCTCCGCGCCTCCCCCCACTCCTCAAGAGCTGCGCTCTAATTCGGCGTTACAGGGAGTTGTAAACGGCTTTCATTTTTTCTCTGTGTGTGTTTGTTGTTCTTCGCACAATTTGTAAACAAATCGTTTTAATCTATTTTTACCAGCGCCTACGGGCTAAATATGCCATCGCCAGAGGAGCGGACGTTGCCGCTCTGCGGGAGATTACTTCGACGAGCTCATTGGGCCTACGAGAGCGAGATACACGAAGAAGGTGGAACTTTGCGACGACGACGATCCCTACAAACTTCGCGTCGGCGTGGACACGACATTCGACGCCGCCTCATTGGGCCTACGAGAGCGAGATACGCAAAGAAGGTGGAACTTTGCGACGGCGAGGATCCCTGCAAACTTCGCGTCGGCGTGGACACGACATGCGACGCCACCTCGTTGGGCCTACGAGAGCGAGATACGCGAAGAAGGTGGAAATTTGCTTCATCGAGGATCCCTACTAACTTCGCGTCGGCGTGGACACGACATGCGACGATGAGGCTGAGCGATCTCCTTAGTCCGTGCATTTGAGTTTGAAAGTCGGCGCCCAGTCAGGGTTCGTGTCATCGAACAACTTGAAGGAGTTCCTGTAAAACAAAGAAAAAACGCCATTCGCTGACGCGCTCACGTTCGCGAAACTCGGCGCAGCAGACAATGCTGCGCCGAGTTTTACATTCAATTTTGCGACAGCAGCCGAGTGAACGCGTCCCGAAAACGGAGAACGACAAGAAGCATTTCTTACCTGTGTGTTCACGTTCGCGACCAAGTCGGCCCTGTTAATCTTCGCAAGCCACATGCTCCTTCGCTTCTTTGACAGTTCGTGTCCGTCAACAATGAGCGGAGATCACCTTCGGTAGTTTGAAAAATCTCGCATCACTGACGGTGTTACGATCACGACGCTTGTTTCTCTTAGTCCTGTTTGCATGATTAATAACCGCACATGCAACCATTCTACGTAGTGAAGCCTTCGCTCAGCGAGGCAAACTGACGGCAACTCCGGGTACTTCCTACGCAGCGATGACGATTTGGTACGGCGTAAATGGCGACGGCCCTCCCAGCATGCAATTTTAATGACGTAGGTGCAAGGCATGTATTCGATTTAAATAAATTTTGAACTGTCAAACGTTATGAACAATTCATTTGCATGCTTTAGTGATTTCTAAAGTGTCCAAATATGGTAAAATTGCTGCATTAATTAGATTCTAGTATCAGAAAGAAAAAAGTGCTTGAGGAAAAAGGGCAAGGGACTTACTTGGTTCTCTGAATTGTTTTTGTGACGCTGGTTAGAATACTGGCTGAAAAATGGCATCCAATGATGGCATAGAAAATGGATGCAAAAAACAGCCAGTGTATTAGACTGGATGCCAATATTGGAATAGCCAATATTTAAGCCAATGTTGGAAGAGCCAGTGTGTAAGGCGCTGGATGCCAAGGTTGGTCCAGCCAACGGTGAAACCTCTATGCCATTACTGGATAAAATAGAGCAAACCACGTTAGTCCAACGTGGTCTAGAACGTTGGCAAACCAGTGGTCCAACATTGGCACCAATGTTGGACCACCATTGGATCGGGTGGCGTTTTGGAAAATCCCAACGTCTGACCAATATTGGAACCGTTTTTTGCCAACATTGGGGCAACGGGGGTCGAACAATGGTGTGCTGCCTGGGGCGCTTCCAAGCGAGCTAGAGCGTTTCGGTTAAAGTTAAGGTTTGATTGTTAACGCTTACCTGAATTGTCGAGCGACTCAAAACGTGCATGCGTTTGTGTGTGCCACAAGTAAAGCGAAAGGCTTGTGCGGAGCCTGCTTCTGCTAGACGGGTAAAGTGTAAGCCTATCCCACACACAGAAAGGAGACCACAGAAAGGCGACGACACCGTCACGCGTCAATCTCACCACTCCAGAAGGCTTCAGCGTTCCGAAATGAGCGAAAAACCGTACACGAAGTCGGATATCCTAATTAAAAACAGCCGGCGAGACCGGTTCATCCCCAGTGAGCCCGCCACGGCCTTCATGCCAGCGCTATTGCAACCCCCGCACTGATACGCGCTTGAGGAGCTTCTAAACATGCGGTCGATTGACTCTGGCACTCCGTAGTTTCGGCTCTTGGTCCAACGTAAGGTGAAACGGAGATTAGAAGTGCGTGAATCATGACCGAGCGTCGCCTGCTCTGCCCTGCGCGCGGCATGATCGAGGTTCGACACCCAATTATCCTCACTTATAAGTAAATTAGACGACCTGGAAAACAAAAGTCGAAGGAATAAGTTGGTAATTTATACTTTAGACGATCCAAATGCTGAAAAGGCAGAAGGGCTTGAAAACAAAGTAACAACGATCGAAGCGTTTTAGTAAAATCTGAGGATGACCATTACCGGTATTGACAGATGCCACAGTCTTGGCCGAAAAGCTGAAAACAAACCACGGCCCACGATATTAAAGTTCATCGACTATGGAGAAAAGAAAAACAGCCAGCTAAATTACGCTCTCCGTATAATGTAAAGGTAATCAACCGGATATCAAATTTAGAAGACTTTTCGATCAGAGTTCGAAAAATCCGAACAGTTGTGGACAAGTGCGACTGAAGTAAAACAAAAGCGCAAAAGTAAAGCTACTTTATGATAAGCTGAGTGTTGACCGTGACTTTTTTGGCTGGGTTGAAGGGAACGGTTCACGCTTCAAGACAAACAAAACAAAAAATACCTGACGGTATGAAAATTGCACTTAATCACTGCGTATATTAAATGTAAATTGTAGAAGCATCCTAAACAAGGCCATCGAGTTGAAGGGAATGTTGCTCTGTCATGATCCTGATATCACCGTTACAACAAAAACGTTGTTAAACGATAGAAGATACAAGAACGAATTTGTTTCCTGTCGCAGCAGTGTACTCCGGAAAGACCGTGGAAGTACATGTGATGGGCTGTGTATTATTTTTAAAACGAATTCCTAATTGTAATCAGCATGCCTGAAATACTTGAAATCGAATGCGTTTTTTGCAATGCGTACTAAGGCTAATATAAATTTATTATAGGGTACTTTTATAGCCTCCTGAGTCTTTTGTTCTGTTCTTGATAGTTTAAAAGTGTATCTGGGTAAATACGTGAAGCCTGGCGATTAGGTTAATCTTACAAGATATTTTAAATGGCCAAATTTTGACTGGTCCACCTTTACCCTCAAACACCAACATGATGACCTAGGTCAGTGGTTCTCAACCATCGATGCTTCGCGGACCCCTTGTGGATCGGCGGAGGTGATGGAGGACCCCATTTGTGGTGAGAGGAGAGAAAAGGTATAGGTTAAATATAATAATGATTTAATAAATAGATATAACTAAAGGCTAGTGTGAAGTAGACCTATCTTATTGACATACACACGTGAAAACTGGCCCCAAAACTGAAACATTTCTACTCGACCTGAAAAAAGGCAACTTTTATTGCCGAGCTTGACTGATGAGGCAGGGTTTCGACGGACCCCTTAGGGTCCGCGGACCCCCATTTGAGAACCACTGACCTAGGTGAAGCAATGTTAGACATTCAACTTACTACTAATCGTTGATGATTTTACTAGAATACAGGTGACTCTAGAAGATGTTTTTGTAAAGAGGAAAAACAAGGCGAAGTGTTATCCTACTTTTTCTCTTGCAGATGATGTCTCCATTATGGATATGCTTTAATTTACCTTTGATGACTTCGAAAACTGTATGGGGGTGTGAACGACCATTGGAACTTGTTTAATCGTATTGTAAATGAATGTACCGAACTTTTTATGCCACCAAGTGTAAAATAAGAATAACAAAAACCCTGGGATGTTGAGGGAGTCACTAAAGCTAAAAATAGTACTGAAGGTATTAAAAAAAGGAATTAAAAGAAGCGACGAGTCCTTAGATTTGAATAAACAATTCACGGCTCTTTCTTTAGAACTTAAAAACCAGGTTAACACTGATGAAAGTAGTTATTTCGGTGAGTCTTTGGCAAACTTCATATTTACTTCACCAGAAACGTTTTGGAGAACAATATCTGCGCATACTACGGAGTGTGAGGTTTATGAGGTTGACGGTAATCTACCTCACGTAGACAGTATCAACTCAGACGCAGTTAATAAATATTTTAAATCGTTTTTTTACGCAATACAATGATCTTTTACCATGCTTTGATGCCTACTACCCTTCTATGTCTGATATTGTAAATACTGAACACGGTATATTAAATATGCTATTGAAGCTTGATGTTAAAAGTCTTCTGGGCCCGAAAATATTCCTACTGCATTTTATCAAGGTATCCATAATGGTTTCCAAAATATGTTTGTTTTGTTTTCAAAATAATTGTACGAGGGTCAGGTTCCAGACAACTGTAGAACTGCCAGAGCCACACCAAAACATAAGAACGGAAACAAACAATGCATAGGAAACTACCGTCCAATTTTATCGACTTCTGTTGTAGGTTAACTTCTTGAACACCAAAGATGATGTGAATTTTTTTAGCAAAGGTTTAAACTTTACAAATAGATCACTGTGTTCACCGCACCAAACGCTTTTTGACTCCTGGAAAAAATTACATCGAGTTGGCCTTTGTTACAGAAATTGAAAAACAAATGAAGAATTTAATTCAGTTAATTGAGTGGTAGTAAATAATCCCTTTCAAAATCCATGCTGTTTACTGTCAAGAACAGCGTGACTTGTTAGACAAAATGTGTATATGCGTTGAAACTACATTCTCATTTAATTTAAAACATATACATATAGTTTGTGACAAGTCTTGCGCTTTCACCTTAAAAACTGGTATAATTTTGCTATCTTCCGATTCTTCGGGACATATCCACTCGAGAGAGAAAACTTCAGAGGAAACAAATGTTTCCTCTGAAATTTTTATATCTTTAATTGGGGAAACATGGTCAAATATAGGACACGTTGGTAAAATATTACTGTTACTAGGAACACGACGAAAAAGTAGTCATTAAAATAGTTCATTGGTTCAGCCTTATTTTCAATAATTGTTTCTTTCGCTACCAGATTGCTAGCTGCCTTTTTACTCGAACTTAATTGTCGCCATAAACATGAGCGATGATACCTTAGGAAGTTTTACGTTTTCAAATTAAAGAAAACTAAATTCGATTACCTTATTTTTGTTATGACCTATTTACGCAGTATCAGTATTTATTTATGCTGTGATTCATTACATTTTCTACGGGCTGTTGATCTACGCCTCGATGAGCATCTCTTATAATAAATTATGTCCCGTGAAATCCAAGGACTGTTTGGATTTCTTTTTCGAATTTCCACTGGGAAAAATCTACGAGTGCGCTCAAGATGTCTAAAAAAAGCCGCAACTTTCCGACTCCAGACAAACGGTATTCTGATAGGCGCTGAAAATGATCATACCTCAGGCCTAGTTAATCAATAATTCACTCATCATCACCTTTTTCACAATTTTTATACGATGTAGTTCCAAATGTTGTGAGTGTTGCCTTCAATGATAATTTAAACCGGGCCGAGATATGATCCGAAATCCCTTGATGAACCTTGGAATCATATGCGTGATTGAGAGGTTCGCGCTTAAAAATATTGCCACGCGCGTCGCTGAGCGAGCGCTTGCGTGGCCGAATGGTTACCGTACTTGACTGTCGCGCGGAAGGTTTAGGTTCCATTCCAGCTAGCGGACGGCCCTTTTATTTATTCTTTCAGCTTCGTGTTTTCGTAAGTTCGAGAACATTTTCGCCTGATCGACTCCCGAATGTTTCACACGCCCAATGTTGTAGGGTGAATGTTCCAGATACCGAATAACAGGCTGAAGTTGAGCTAGTTTGTATATATTGCAAAAGTAAACAGTCAGCTAGAACGATGGGGACAAAACACAGACAGGGAGAAACAGAGACATACACACCGCTGACTACCAACTAAGATTTTATATTTCTTCTTCATCACTTTGACCACAAAATTCACACCTAAGATAATGCCAATGAATCCCCCTAAATCCTTACATTATACTACTAAATTAGGTTCCAGATACACACGTGGGTACAAAGGTGCTCCTCGTGGCGAGCCTGAGTCAGTCTCGCCCCAGCGATCGCTTCTGCTGTTACGCCGCTATCGACGCCCGCGACGCTCAATTCTTTTCTTCTGTTTCCTTTTCAGTCGTGAGTAATGTTATCTCCACTTTTGACAGTGTCTGATTTGCGTAGGCGATGACTCGCTCGGTGCTTTCTTGCACTTGAGCCAGTTCCGCGCCCAGTCCTGCGTCACTTGCGTCCGCATGAATTTCGATCTCCGCATCTTGATCGAAGTGTCCAAGAACCGGAGGAGTCTGGGGTTGTGGTTTCAGCTCGTCGAATGCCTGCTCTTGCTCCTCGATCATTCGAACTTTTGGACGTCCTTTTGAAGTTTATCAGCGGTGCGGAAATCCTTGCGAAATCACGAACGAAGCGCCGATAGTGCGCACATAGCCCAAGGAACCTTCGCACGGCCTTCTTGTCTGTCGGTGCTGGAAATGCCGCGATGGCGCGAGTCTTCTCTGGGTCTGGGTGAACGCCATCATTGCCAACCACGTAGCCTAGGAGCTTCAGTTCATCATAAGCGAACCGACACTTCGATGGCTTGAGGGTGAGCCCGGCGGTATGTATGGCCTGGAGAACAGCTCGGAGTCGTCGCAAGTGCTGGTCGAAGTCGCTTGAAAACTCTACGATGTGGTGAAGGTAGACAAGACAGCTCTGCCATTTCAGCCCAGCCAGTACGATGTCCATGACACGTTGGAAAGTTGCTGGTGCCGTGCATAGTCCAAAGGCAGCACCATGAACTCGTACAGTCCGTCTGGCGTGACGAAAGCTGTTTTTTCTCTGTCCCGTTCGTCAACTTCGATCTGCCAGTAGCCGCTCTTCAAGTCCATCGAAGAAAAATATCGAGAGTGGCGCAGCCGATCTAGCGTGTCGTCTATGCCGGAGAGTGGGTAGACGTCTTTCCTAGTCACCGCGTTCAGCTGCCGGTAGTCAACGCAGAACCTAAGCGTTCCGTCCTTCTTCTTAACCAGTACGACCGGAGAGGCCCATGGATTGCTGGAAGGCTGGATTATGTCATCGTTCAGCATTTCTTTCACTTGCTCCTGAATGACCTCCCTTTCTTTTACGGAGACTCGGTATGGCGATCGATGCACAGGGAGCGCGTCGTCCCTTCCTTCGACGACGCCGCGAAGCAATCGCTGTATTCGGCAAGGAGGTCACTCACCCGCTGTTAGGCCCGGAAGCTTGGGGTCAATGTCCAGCTGCGCTGGCGACGTAAAGTCTTGGTGAGGCGGCGATGATTCTTCAGCAATGGCGGCGACTTTGGCGGAGTTTCGGAGTTCCTCGACATGGCCCACAGCTGCACCTTTAGTGAGGTGTAGCGCTTCTTGTGGAAATTCGTCACGAGGACCACATTGAGTCCATCCTGAAGTTCAACCTCCTCTGTAACTCTATTCCTCTTCCCACAAGAAATTGAAGGCTACCTTCCAGAACAACTTCGCCGCGGGTATTTGCATCGGTCACGACGGGCACTACAGCACTTGATCGCGGCGGCAGATTCACGCGCTCGGCAGCGACTCGGACGGTGGCTGACGCAGCTTGGGGTTTCTCTGAAGGCGATGACGGTGCCATATGCACACAAACGTCCATGCCAAGAATGACGTCTCTGGGAAAGGGTTGTAGAGTGACGTATTTCACAGGACACGTCTCGCCGTGAATTTCGACGTGAGCAGTGCACCTTCCGACAGGCGTGATGAGGTGTCCTCCAGCGGCTCTTATCTGCGGTCCATCCCACGGTATCGTGACTTTTCGAAGGCGGCGAGAAGCCTCCCACTCAAGACTGAGTAGTCTGCTCCGGTGTCAACGAGTGCCGATGCGTCGTGGCCGTCGATAACAACGTTTAAGTTGTTGCGCACCGTTGGCGGTGCGTCGTTGCGAGGCGTGGCGTCAGGAGAGTGGAGCGCCCGGCGTTCGTGGAGGTTCTTTACGTCGTCCGCCCAGGGCAACTTCGCCTCCGTGAGTTGCCGCGCTTAGATTTCCGGGCGGTACAAGGGCGACGAGGCTCTCACAACGGGGTCGGTGCATCGGCGAAGCTGGACGTCGTGGTGACGGCGACCGGGACCCGCGGCTTGGTGCAGGCGGGGAGACTGAGGTCGCCAAAGGTACTGTTTTATCTCCAGTGGTCGCTCACCATAGCGTGGGCGTGGGTTGTTCGGGTGGAAGCCGCACAGCCCCATTGCCGGTACGGGCAAGGGCGGTGATGTGTTCGGCTTCCCACCTGTGGTAGCACAACGGTCGTCGATCGACTTTCCTCCAAAGGTCGGTCTTCCTCGGCGTGGGTCGCTCCAGGCGGACGTACTGAATGTGTTTTTAATGGCGTCGAGCACACTGCGGCATTGGAGGTTCTCGTTGGGGTAGTGCTGTGACCTGGCGGTTAGCTTGCGGCGGTCGTCGGGCCATGGCGGCTTAGGTCGGCCTCGGCTCTTCGGGTGCGTCCACGGTGACGGGAGCTTCTGGCTAAAAGGCTCACTGAACCTCTTCTCAGACGACCTCGGCGACGGAGATTGAAGCCGGCGCTCAGTAGTCGGCAAACACTTTTTAAGCTCCTCCTTTACGACGTGGTGGATGATGTCGCGAAGGAAGGGGATTCTGGGGTGGATGTCATAGCCCGATGCAGAAGACGAAGTGACGCTCGAGTGCCGGTGCTGGTTTCTGGCTTTTGCGAGGAGGGCACGTTCCATGTTCGTGGCCTCCGTGACGAAATCTTCGACGGTGAATATAGGGTTGCAAACAAGACCACCGAAGATGTCATCCAATGTACACCTGGTATTAGGATCCGCAGCTTCTTTTCGTCGGTGGCTTGAGGGTCGGCGTGAGCGACCAGGCGGAGAACATCCTCGACGAAACTGGTGATAGTCTCATTTGCGCCCTGGGTCCTCATTCAAAGAGGCCCTCGGCCCTCTCCCGTCGATATTGGTAGGTGAATGTCCGTCTCAGCGCATCCTTGGAGGCGGTCCACAAGATCAAGGACGTCTTGCGATTTTCAGACTAGTGCCTGGCCTTTCCTTTGAGTGGGAAGTAAAGACTTCTGCAGGTGCTGTTCGTCCGTCCATTGGCTGTGCTGGGCCACTCACTCGTACTGCTGTAGCCAGTCCTCGGTGTCTTCATAAAGCTCACCATGAAAGGACGCGTGCGAACGGGCAGCGACGGGTAGGACAACAACGGGTGGAGTGGTCATCGTCGCAGTCTTCTTTTTGGTTTCGGCGGCACCGGTCCGAGTTCCAGGGGTAGGCCTTGGTTGCGGCGGCTTGATCGGGCGCCGATGTCCTCTGCGAATGGTAGCCTTCTGGGGCTGAGCACTCACTTGGGCGGGATGTCTTTGTAGGTGTACGCCTCATGGGCATGGATAGCGTTACCCAGCACCTCCACCAAAAATGTCACGAATGACAATTTATGAGGCGACAAAAGATAAATAAACTGAATCTTTAATGGGGCGAACCTGTGCCCAAAACCAGAAGGAAACAGAAGACAACAATTGAGCGTCGCGGGCGTCGATAGCGGCGTAAGAGCCGGATCCAAAGCTGGTGCGAGACTGATTCCGGCTCGCGCCGCGGAGCACCTTGTACCCGCGTGTGTATCTGGAACATCCGGAACATTCAGTCCAGACCATTCGGCGCGTAGAACATTTGGAACTCGATCAGGCGAAAATGTTCTTGAACTTACGCAAACGCGAAGTTGAAAGAATAAACAAAGGGCCGCCCGCTAACTGTAATGAAACCTAGACGAGCCGCGCAACCGTCAAGCAAGGCAACCATTCGGCCTGGCACGCGCTCGCTCAGCAAGGCGCGTGGCAATATCAAGTCAAGCTGTGATAGCGATTGGCAATCTGCCAGACAATCTGTAAGCAATTGTGTGAGACGGCCATATCTGAAAGTTCTTTAAAGCTTAATATTTCGCTTTACCTTATTACTAACGATGTCCACTCTATTCCAACGAGGTTGAAATCCCCATCATAATTACTTTCTTCAGATTTAATTTACGATTCAAAAAATGCATCCAGCGTTTTAAAATATACAAGATGCGCTTGTGAAGGGCGATACAAAACAGCTACAATTTATTCACTAGTTTCTATCTTGATCTTAGAACACGCGTTTTCAGTATCTTGAGCGCCATCTTTTGCTGAGAGAATCAAGAGATGTTTAACTATAGAGCTACTCCCCTCTTCACCCTTCTGTCCTTTCAAAAGAGATGACAACAGGCTATGGCAACTTCAAGTACAATCGAACCTAGCCAAGATTTGGTGATGGCCGCTACACTGAGCCATGTACTGTCAAAATGTTTTGTAGTTTCAGCTTTTACAGCGAAGTTGTGTACCTCTACCAGCCAAGAAAATGTTCGTGTCGTCGTTTTAAGCAAAAAACTCTCGGCGAACAATGGAAGGCAAGACAGCATATCTCCTTTGAAATCAGGCATACAGCATACTGCTCAGTATACGTTTCAATAAAGAAAACAACAAAGCAAGCATCAAAACCACATGATGGGTGATAAGGCGCGTGCGAAAAATAGGAACACGCTCCACGCGTTCCGGTAACGATTATGTTTGCAGCTGCTTCGAAAGGGGTTGACGTTATTCGAGGCCCTCGTGTGAAATGAGGTCACATTACACTCAAATGGCCTCCGGTATGCTCTGATGGCTCGCAACAACTGCTGCGCTTAAACGTAAGATGAAACGGTGTATAGCAAGTAATTTTATCGTGTCTGCAGCACTGCGATAAATAGGCCACGCATAGTTAGGACTCCTGAGGAGCAGCGTGAATACTACGAGTGGCTAAGTGAAAAAAACGGCAAGACGACCAGCGGTGGCGTGCTGCGACCGTCGGCGACATTTCCTACAGTGCAGTAGGCAATCGTTGCAGGTGATACCACCGCTTCGCTGACCAACCACCTTTAAAGCGTGGATTGGAGCCCCAATGTTTCGTTGACAATGTTTGGAGCATTTAGGTTAATTATTAAATGGTACTGGTAAAAGCGATCGAGTTAAACATGAAAACTTAAAATCGGAAGAGTAAAACACGGAGGACAAGCACAGAGCAACTACGTTCTTTCATTTAGCAACGACGTTTATTTTGGGCAGGAAAATTGCACCCTGAACGCGATCCCAACTAAGATAGGGTGATAAGGGGAAGTAAATACAGGGGGACGAAAAGGGAGGGGAAGAACCACGATGAACGGGCAGAACTACAGTGCTGGTGTGTTTCTTACGGGGAGATGCGATATTTTCAAGTTCAGGCCTGATGGATTCCAATTCCCGTCTTGATAAGGTTACTGAGGCCGATGGAACGTTGTTTTCTGCGTTCTGGATGAGAAAGGATTTGATGATGTCTAGTCCGTAGCGATTGCGGTGTCCCCCTTTGTCTTGGTCTTTGCGACGTCAGGCGAGCGTCCAATGCATTCGTTCGCGTGAACCGCGATCGGATGAATGGGCCTGTCGGTTATTCAAGTGGCTTTATTTGTGTGCTCACGTAAGCGGGTAATTTATACATCGGCCGAAGTGTGTCCATATGTACTCAGCTCCACACTTGAGGGGATGAAGTAAACTTTTTCTGTGCTGCAGGCCCGGAAGGGCGTGGAGTGTTTTTTCCGCAAGCCGACTTGGCTTCTTTTTGGTTGATCATGTTGCACATGCTTGCAAACTTGAATTTACTGGAAAATACAACATTCGTGTCATAGCGTGAAGCAATTGATCTAATACGATGGGAAGCATGATGAATGTATAGTATGCTGGCTATCCTTCGACTGGAACACGCTTTTGTAGTTACTTTTGGTTTAATAAGCTGGTGGAAAACGGACACAAAGCGTTCCACCGGATATCCGGAACTTTGCGTTAAGGGCAATACGCGATTGTGCTCTGCAATCTGTTGCCGAATGCTGACACGATTTCGTCTTAGCTGATGTGATTAACGTCTTGATGATACCTATTTTAACGGACTTTGAATGGGCACTCTCAAAGGGAGCACTGGCTTTCCTGAACGCTGCCCAAACGCCCAGCAAACGCCTTCGTTGGTTTTCCTCAATCGGAGTTCTAGGAATTGGAGCCCTTCCGAGCATGCATCTTACGTTTTGATCTTTAGTTTGCCTCCTGCGCTTTTGAACGGGGCCACGATCACCTCGGCTTTGTTGGCTTGAAGGTGAATAATCAAGTAGTCGTCAACGTAGCGGACTATGGTACATTCCTGGCTGGATGTTCCTGAGCTTAACCTGTATGGTTTTATCGACATAAGACAGGTAAATTTCAGTTTATACGGGCGAAAGTCAAGATGCTATGCACACCCGGATTTCTGTATACAGAGTATTCCTTCGAGCTCAATCATTGTGGATTATAGGTAGAGTTGCAGAAGCTCGAGGAAGCCGGAAATCGACACTCCGGATGAGTTTTGGAAGCTACAGTTTCCATGTTTGGTGACTTCTTCTACGGATTCGATAAGAATTGAAATGTCCGTGTTATAATAAATATTTTCTATGTTGAGCGAAAAGAAGTCACAGTTAGGAGCACCAGTATGAAACGATTCTAGGGCGTTGATAAGCTCCTGAGAGTGTTTCGTCAAAGACTGTGAGGGTAAGATAGATGTCAGAACGATGTTTCTTGAGAAACGTGGCGAAGTGCTTCTGCAGCATCATCTCTCAGATACAATTGTGCGGAGAGACGTCCTGCTTGCGTCTTACTGCGAAGAATACTTGCAGATGGAGGTTGGCTGAAGCTGTTACCGAATTTTTTATTTTCGGTAGGTTTAGTTTAACGCATAGTTGTTTCAGTTTGCTGAGAAGAGATCCTGAAGGCCTTTTCTTAATGGCTGTGAAGTCCTTTTCGTCTGCGGCTTTGGCTTCGATTTTGGTACATTTCGACATCAATTACTACGAAACCTCCTGTTTATGCGCTTGGAGGAGCTTGAGGTTTTTTCTCGAATTTCCGCTACTGCCGACCGAATGTTGACACTTGCCTTGGACCGGGAGCTGGATGGTAGCAGACCGAACGAGTTGCTGCCCCGAAGAATTCCTGACGTTCTTGTTCCGGTATGACTGCTGCACCCTGGTGAATGGCTGCCAAATGGTCCTGTGCTTTGTGTGTTTTTTTTTTAATTATTAAAGTGATTTTTGTTTTTGTCAGTATAGGGTCTTGTCAATACTCCTGATCTGGGAGAGGTATATCGGGAGCAGAAAGTTCAACTCTCTGATCGCATTCCAACATCCCATCCGTACGTCACTCCATTAATCTTCAGCTTAAGTACGGTAAATACACCTTTACTTCCCTCCTCTTGTTTTCGTTCGAACTTTCCCATAGCTTCGTTGTGATCACTCTTACATTTTTCGAAAAACCTTCAATATTAAAAATCGTAACTCTTTAAGTCTTTCGTCTTGGCTTTCCACTAGCCTTTCTTCCAAGACGATCAATTCTTTCAACGGACGTAACTTCAAGCACTCATTTTTGTTTTCAGAAGTACTTTAACTACTTTCTACGTTAGGTTTTTCTCAAATATTACCACACCGTGAATTACTAAATTCTTTCGTCTTTTCCTCATTTCCGGATAATCAATCTTCGCTTCAAGCTTTAGCACGGTCGCTTCTAAACGCGGTAGTTTCCGTTCAGCGTCACTAACTGTTGCAGTGAGTTCATTCATTTGAGAAGTGGATGCTTCCATAGCACACAACCTTTAATCAAAGCCTTTCTGTGTTTCAGCTTTTTGGGATATGTCAGCCACCATCTTTTTCTGGAATTCAAATATAGTCTCCAATGTGACGGGTCCGGGATTGTCTTCGATGTCTCCGCCCCTTACCAAAACAAGTTTATCCCAACAAAAATACCTTTACAACTCGCTGTAATGCCGAATTAGAGCGCAGCTCTTGCGAAGGAGGAGGGGAGGGTACGGAGAGGAGGGTATGCCACTCCTCCTCCCTCCTTCTGCTCTTTCCCTCCTCCCCCTCCCCCTCCTTCATGCTTCTCCTCTAATTCTCCTCCCTCTCTTCCGTCCCGCCTCGCGACGTCAGCCGGGACCCTCGTGACGTCACACGCGAAGGTCGTGACCTTCACGTGACCTTTACTGTGAAGGCCGTCACCACGAGTGACCTTCGTGACGTCATTCGTGACGTCACTCGCTTAATCCTCGTGACCGCCGAGACGTCGCTGACCTCGCGACGTCACCGTTCTATCACGTGTTACATCATTATGTAAAACGTCCCATGATGCAACGCGCGGGTCACGAAAGTCCCGCCTGTTGCATCATGGGACGTTTCCCAAAATGCAATGCGCGACCCTCCCTCGTGACGTCACTCGTGATGTCACTCGTTACTCTCATGACGTCACACGTGACGTCATTATGAGAAACTTTCCATAATGCTACGCGCGGGTCACGAGTGAGACCCGCGCGTTGCATTACGGGAGGTTTTCCATAATGCAACGCGCGGTTACGCCAATGACGACGGCAGCGCCGCTCAGGCGGAAACCGGCGGCTAAGAGCTGCGCTCTAAAATCAACAGCGACCGCAATATGCAGGAACACACGCCTTGGGCAAGGCAACAGCAGTAGGCAACGGTTGTCTGAGCGGTATCAATAGTTATCAAAAGTTACACATACTTGCATGTAAGAAAATAACGCTTTGTGAAACATGTGTCCTCCGCTGTCGACTCGCCCACTGAGGGATGGACCGTGCTGCCGCTCTTTCATAACGCTGACGGCTGACGTGAATATGCCGCCAGGACTGTTCATTTGACGACCAAACTCGTAGTTCTTGTTAACTTCAAGATCCAGTGTCGCTGTTGTTTGGCTGACGAGCACTTAGCTGACTGCGTGGTTTTGGAAGGCTGTTCGTTCCAGCGCGATGACGTGTTCGCGTCGTCTGTAGCTATTAAGCTCTGATGCGAATGCGCTGCAGCCCAAACTGCATGTCAGAAAAAAAAAACGATTTGTAAAACATCTTTTCTACTGTCGCGTTAACCTCGGGACCAGTTCGTGTACGGAACGTGAAGCCAGAAGCTCAATGAGCGGAACGTTGGGGCGCAAGTGAGCTGGTGTATATCAAACATTTTAGCGAAAACCCCGAGGATGAGGTATTCACAGACGACGACAAGGAAGAGAAGGAGAACGTCTTAAACACACCCAAACCTTTATTGAGGACAAAACCTTTATATAGGGTCGAAAAAAAAGAAGGAAAGGGAACCCTACTTCACACCACTTCTTTCAATCAAAAGATACGACACCGGACCTCTAACGATGGGGTCAAACCAACAAAATAGGCGGCACCAAGGATGACACATCACTC
>JAZHYW010028271.1:0-51558 GCA_037355805.1 Ixodes ricinus | reverse complement strand
GGTAAAATCATGTGGCTGATTAAGACAACCGACACTTTTTCAGGCTTTTTGCAGTACTTTCAAGCCTTCTGACACAGCCTGCGCTGGAGCTGGTGTATTGTGACTGAGTCCGCCGCTATCATCGCCGGTGGCAACATTTTCCCGCAAGCGCGTGTTCAAGGGTGTTTCTTCCACCTATGCCAGGCCGTGTATCGCAAACTGTGCTGGCTTGGCTTCCAGACACGCTACGGAACAGACGAAGGTTTCGCGGTTTTGGTAAGTTCGGACATTCGACTGCGGGGTATAATTACTATACTAATGAATATATTAAAATTCGTACGCAATCGCAGGTGAGGATGCTGCCTGCCTTGGCATTTCTGCCACCTGCAGAGGTTCCAGATGCCTTCGAGGACCTTGTGGCATTGTTTTCAACGGACGCGATAACTCTTGCACTCTACTTCGAAGACACGTACATCTGACGTCGTCGACGGAACGGGTTGTTGTCTGCTATGTTCCCGACAAGTGTATGGTCTGTCCACGCATCTGTCCTGGAGGGCCTTTCACGCACAAACAACGCCGCCGAAGCTTTGCACCGCAGCTTCCAGGTTTGTGCCATTGCTAAACGCTGAGCAACCTTTTTCATTTGTTGAGCTTTAGCCGCTAACCATTATGACTCTTTCCAGACAAACATCAACTGCAGCAGGCCTAACCTATGGTCGTTCCTTGGATGCCTGCTGAGAGAGCAGTCTTTGCAAGAAATGAAGATCGCGCAGTTGGACGCTGGTCAACCTCCCTCCGGAATGGCAGCAAAGTACCGGGTCCTCAATGAGCGGATCTCCCGAATCTTGTATGATCACGACGCAGCTCGGACGCTCTCGACACTGAAATACATCGCACGCAATGTATGGCTGTAAGTCGACTCGGGACATTTCTTCCCAGCAAACCATTTGTCACATTTTGCAAATAAACAAAATTTTGATTGATGTTTTTATAGTTTTCGTCATGTTCAAAATCTCCGCTTCTTTGTGCGCATTAAATGCACCACGTTTCCGGAAGGGTGCAGTCAAATTGGTATACTCGTCAGCCATGCAGACCCCATTTGCTTGAATAGAAGCGAATAGCCACACAGGGCTGAACAGAGAGCCCTAAGTCCAATACCACCTATTAGTTTTTCTACTTGTTATAATTTGTAACTAGTAGAAGAACGAATATGACCTATGATAAAGCCTCGGAGGCGCATCCTACGACAAACAAATTTTGACGAAATTGACAAATGTCCAGTTCTCCGCATATACGAGTTCCCCGTGCACGAGATGGCTTATGACGAGATGCCCGCTGTGACCAGTTCCCCTATGACGAGTTAACGCTGACGAGTTGGCTTGTGACGAGTTCTCCTAGACCCTTCGTTCATATCCTGAAAGTGATGAGGCTTATTTAAGTCGAAGTTGAAGTGATAAAGCTTACGCTCGAGCGTCACGTAATTTTATCGGCACGTGTCTGACGGGGAGTTCGACCTGAGTTAAACTATTCCCTAGCACTCCCTAATTAAATGTTAACTCGAGTGACTATTAATTACACTTGATGTTTGTACCGCTGTATACCAGCAAACGTTTCCTCAAAGCGATAAATATAAAAAGCTATAAAATCATATTGTATTTGACTGCATCGTCATTACGTCAATTTCATACCGTGTGAATGGAGGGCGTAAACACCGCCCATACAACCTTTTTACACGTTTTCAGAAACTACCGCTGCAAGACGGGCGTAAAAAAGTCGTGAAACTTTTTTTTATATCATTAGCCCACCTTCAATGTAAAAAGGGTATGCCTTCTAACGTACATCCTTCTCTCACCTTTTTTACAAGATAATGATAGTTACAATCTCTAGTGTGTGTGTTGCGTAAATTACGGGATTTTGTCAAGTGCAGCATTCAAGAAGCTAAGCGCATGACTGATTCCTCCGAGTGATTCAAGAAACCAAATTAACTGCTTCGTGCCTTTACCATTGTCGGACAGCCAATCACGAGCAGGAAAAAAAATCGCAGGATCACGCCGCATTCAATGTACATGATTGGTTTAGATGTTGATAGCAAGAGCGCCAAGACCACTACGAGCGCCATGGCGATAAGCTTGATTTCCTCCCTCCTATCGTAGCGTGGGCGGCGGTCGAAATTAATGTATCTTAATAGAAACTGGAGTGTATACAATAATATTTTAAGGCAGTGGTCAGAACTGAACAGTGCACGCGCGTTGCCTTCTGCCCTTAAGCCGTGCCAAAGGACCTGTCTATCTCCGGTATTTTCAGGGTGATGTCGCGACCGCACTTTGATCGGCACAATAACATAACTATTTACTACTCTGCTCGATCCATTAGATACGCTCAATGCCTGATACAACGTAGATAACGCCATTCTCTGCCTTGTGTTTTCCACGAGACGTCTACGTGTTATTTCCAGAATGTTCTTACTGATCGAATATGCTCCCGGCATTAAGATCGCCGATGACGCAACAGTCACTATCGGAACGCTTTAATATTTCCGACATCAAAGATTTCGTAAAGATGGTCCGGACGTTTCTTTGTGCCTTACATACGAACGAATAATAATGCACACGCTCTTTATCGAAGGCGGTTTTGGACACACGGACCAGGCAGGACGACGCTGGCGCTGCGCGGCGTGCAGCGTGCTTCCGCCATGTTGGAGTTTGGAGATTTACCAATCGCCTAGTCGTCCTACGCGAGAGCCGCCTGTGACGACGGCTCTTATTCTTATAACGCTTCCATTTTTCCTTTCCAACTTTGGACAGTTTCTCATGTCGCTTAACTTTCATTTCCTTATGTCCAACTATGAACACGTTTTCGGCCACTGCCCATGCCTAAACATTTTAATAGGCCTTGTTTTTCATCGCAAGTCAAGATGAACAAGTTTCAACTCTTGCTCGGATTCTGCAATGCAATTCTCACACGCATAAAATCTACATTGTGTTGAACACATGTGGCCGATTCAAACATGTACATCAAGTGCTTTAGCTATAGCTGTCATTTGCCGCTCCGACCCCACGTACACGCGCCTACGACGAGTGCAGGTTACACACAGGGAAAATGGCAGTCGGTGTCGCTAGAGCAGCGTTTCCGCATCCATAAAGTGTTTTTGGCTTAATTCCAGAACATCCGTCTTATTATAGTTCACTGCAAAGCAGTAAGCAGACAGGCGACACTTGATAGGCACAAGCTTTATTTATTTTTAATTTCCGGGTGTCAGACTTGACGGACAGAATAGAAAAAGAAACAAAAAAACATAGACACATTCTGCCCTGGGATAACCTCGTCCTCAACCTATGCGATCTCATGGCAACTAAAAATGCCACCACAACCTTCTGATGCAATAATTGAAGGAGATGTCTTTCTTAACGGAAAACAGCAAAAGTGCAACATGTTTTTCAAACCACACGGATCGAGTAAACGTACACAAACGCTAGGCCTAACCCGTTCCATGAAATATCGGAACCCAGTTCAAATATCCGCTCCTCAGACACAACCACACACCCACACACAAGAACACAAAGAGTACGCCCCGTTAATAACCCGAACACCACCACACACATGAACGCGAAAAGCTTACGAAGTTCCAGGCCGTTTTCAGACTCAAGTGCCTGAATCGTGAACAATTCAACAAAATACATCGCACACTCGATGGACGTTACGTCTATTGACATGAAATAACAAGTCCTTGTTTATTTGCTCCTCACGTATACACGTGAATGCCAAAATGTAGTTAATGAATATTTTCAGCATAGAATCAGATACCTGATACATTGCGATGTTGTTCACGCATGAAGTCCGCCTGCATAAAGCGCGGTACATCAAGTAGCAAATATTTGACCACCTCCCTCGGAGTTAACGTCCTTCCTTCGAGATGCACCATAAAGCAAATGAATCTTCAGATATAACGAAGAGATGATATAACGAAGAGATCTCCACAATGAACGAAAAAAGTTAAGCTCACTAAACTCCACAAGCACCGACAAGATTATTCCACCACAATTACTTGACCTTGTCCTTCGGATTTAACGTCCTTCCTTAGAGACGCACGATAAAGTAAAAGAAACTTCAGATATAACGAAGCCATGATCTTTCTACAACACCTCCACACTAAGCGATAAACATTAAGCTCGCCTAAAAGCACAAGCACCGACAAGATCATTCCGAAGCACCAGAGTAGAAATAAAGGTCTAAGGTCGCTAAGGCTGAGCACTGCCTCAGGAACGGGCATAGGATTGTTCGCTCGATGGTATGCTGTCTTGAATTCGCTCAGTGAATCAGACCTTGTGTAGAGTCCGGTCTCAGCTCCACGGCTCAAGGTGAACTTGACGTCGTCCAGGTAAACAGAGGATCGCCTTATTTCGGGTCCTGTGAGGTGCGTCAGCACCAGATTGCCAGTTTCAACGTAACCTCTTCCAAGAAGCTCTCGTTTTAGAGCTTCGAAGTACTCCTGGTGTACAATGGAAACTAAGAAGGTGTCTTTTTGGTCGTTGTTAATGTTTATAGACTTTGAATTGTGTGCGCCGTCACCAGTTATGTGGCACTCTGAGCCTATCCTGACGAACTTTTCGAAAGTGTAATATTCGGGGATGCTCTCGTAGTAATATGGGACATACGCATTGTGATTAAGAAAACAAATGCGGTAGTTTTTCCGAATAATATCGACTAATGAGACGAACTGCAGCGGCTCGCTCTGGAACGGCAAAGAAGTAAGAAGTGACGTGACCAGACCTTTGAAAATTGTGGACATAATGAAGAACACCAACATGATGAGGCAAACAACCAGTCGGGACGATTGAGTCCCAAGTAGAACGCTGTGGAAACGAACACCTTGTTGCAGAAGCGATGCCAAAATAGGGGATAAAAACGTAAACATCTCCTGCGTGTTCTTGTATAAAATTTTGTTGATCAAGGCAATCGTCAGGAGGAGAAACATCAAGGATATCAGCAGCCCGATCCATACTTCCCATGAAAACGGCAACACGAAAACAGCTTCTTTTAAAACACGTTCCGGTCTCGGAACAAAAAATGAAAAACCAACATGGGCGATGTACTGTACAACCTTGGCGCGCCCATGAGGATTTCTGGGTACCTTGGCAAGTGCTATTAGGGAACTCGATAATCTCTCATTCAATGTAAAATCGAACTTGCTGAGTTGCAGATGAGATAAGCGATGTTTCAGTAGTTCAACTGTAAGTTCGATGGCTGGGTGCTCATAATAAAAATCTCTATCCCAAAATACAAATATTTCACTTCCGTTTAGAGGCACCTGTTTTGGGAGAGATGCGCGTACAAATTTTCTACATTTAGGGCACGTTCTTTCAGATCGAGTACGACACGACCTTTCTTTACCGCAAAGAGTTTGATTTTGTAGATCGTTCAGCATGGTTTTCAAGGGCTGAACACGAAACTCGTCTTGAATGTTTAAGCTGCCATTAGACAGCGTTATTTTGAAATGTCCACTGGCTTTATGAAATTGTTGCATGAGCGAAACATTCAAGTAAGAACCACGTAATCTGGGATCCCAAGTCACTCCTTCAGTAATTATTAGCGCTGTCATGTAATAATTGCTGAATTTAAGATCGATTAAATATTTCAATTGAAAATCATTAGTACATACAAAATATAAGATCGGAACGTAACTTTGTCTAAAGGCTCTGCAAAGTTCACCACGGCATGAGTAAAACTGTACTCTTCCGTCACTCCAGAGTGTCACCGTGTATAGGAGAGGTTTCAAAATCGTCCTGATCATCGTCGTGTCTTGTATGAGGCATTGCGGCTGCACAAATACGTCCAGGGTCCTGTTTTCTGGGTTGAATGATGACAAGAACTGGTCCCATAATTCCGAAGAAATGAAGGATTTCAACGTCAACACCTTATGCGGCTTGCCTGCACTTACTCCTATTGGCACTAAAGTTGCTGTGATGACCGTCACCAGGAAAAGCGCCTGTGGTATAAAACTCCGTGTGAATTGGATAGAATATTCCAGAGCTGACATGACCATCAGAGAAGAACTATCGTGTCTTTTGGCTGCCACCTATGTTTACAACGTCTGATAATATTTAAAGTAAAATTTTAGTGTTCCCGTCCTCGACCACCCTTATCACTGTGATGCGGGTCAGCGGAGGCGTTCATGGACAACACTTCGCATGAAGCATATTCAATGGAACTACGTATTTTATTTAAACGCAAGGCCGCTCCATGTGCCCTTGTACCAGGAATTTGAATTATTGAGTTGTTTGGTTCGCCTTTTCCTACCAGAGGGTAGATACAGTAGGCTGCTCTCGCTGTTGAACTTGGGCGTTTGTTTTTCGTTTTTCAGCACTTTCCACTTAGGATCCACTTGAAAATCAATGGTGCTTCAGTACCGCGCGAGCGTTGCCATGGTTATTTTAGATGTCAAAATTAATGATAAATACCCGCGAGTGCACACAAATGATAGCATCGTACCTGACCCCGCTATTCCAAACGGAAACGCTGCGAGGGTTGAGCTAGAACTTAGAAGCTTCATGAAATCGTCACAAGTATTTCCTTTTTTAGATTTTCGGCCTATGCATTGCTGCTGTTCTGACAATATGCACCAAAATGTCTGTCACTCTCACTGAGATTTTGTTTTGTGATGAACATGTATCGATTTTTTAGTATTTGTTGTTTTCTTTATTTTTCCTTTTTTGGTAGGCGGCAGAGCTGTGTAGCTGCCATGTTTCATGCCATAGCGCCCCATGTCACGCTTGCGGTTCTGAGCCCGTGCTGGGTTGGAACGTTTAATGTTTACGGTCGCAGCTTGTGCGAGTTACGTCGCTGTTTCCCAAATATTGAGCCGCAATCGAAAGGGCGGCCATTGTAGGTTGACTGGGGAGATGCAAAGCGGCTCGGCAACATGAAAACATTAGAGCATGGCTTCACTGTGGCGAAGTCGATGAAAACAAAAGAACACTCCGCAGCCCCACATCGATTCGGAAGTGAGAGTTGTGGCATACCCGAACTTCACACTCGTTTTAGTAACTGCTCTAACAAAGTAAGCTCACTTGAGTTATTAAGAACAGTCATGTGATGGTCTATAGCCAGCTGTATGATGTGCAAACCTGAACGTTATTTACACAAGTATTCAAATTACTTGTAATTGATTACATCTTGAAGTAAGTCTGTAATAGTTTTAATAAACTTATTACTGAGTAATCGCACGAGTGATCTGATTCTTTTAATGTACTAATGTTACTTGTAACTGTAGCTAATTTTCCCTCCCCATTGTAATAGCACTCTTTGTTTGCACAAGTTATGAACTAAGGAATCCTCGAACCACTTCTCAGGTGGAAGGATAATTTGTGAAAATTGGTTGAATGAAAAGATTAGTAGTTAAGTGTGGGTTAATGTTAATCCAATAAGAGACAGCACGGTATATCCGTTCTTAAACCTGCTCAAGCATCTATCGTTTTTTGAATGTGAATTAATCCGAAAACTAACGGTTTTTTCTTAAATATTCTAAGTTCATACTTTTAAGCAAGGGAAAAGTTACTTGTAATCGTTTACATTCTTTGAGTAACGTGTACACAACTGGGGATGTGTGATGGTTTCTATCCCATCTGATAGCCCCAAAAAGAAAACGCGGCGAAAATTGGTGAATCTTTGTCATGTAGAATCAAAGGTCATGTGATTGTTCCTGCTCTTTGTTGACCGCGTGATGACTATAAGTTGTCTCGTTCTTAATTCATCTTTAATTCCCTATTTTGATGTTAAGTTTAGTGTTTGCTTGAACTAATTTTTTTCTTGGTAATGCTCGTCAAATTCAAACTCAAGCAAACCGGCACCTTTTGTTCAGAGGCGTCGCTGCAACTAAAAGTGAACCCGACATCGTAAATACTGCAGTCGGCGGATTTCTATGACCTCTTTTTCAGCTCGGGAGAGCTACCCTTTGTGCTTAAATATTCTGTCTTAAATATATCTTAAAAATGTTATGAAAAAAAAATTTGTCCGCCACATTTTACTTTTTTGATATTAATTTATCCACAAGGACGTTCATTCTTCAGTATTAATGCGAAGCGTCCGCATTTCATAAACCGTGTATCAAGAATCGCGGATTTTGGACTGTCTGTAACGATAACCCGAGGCACTATTGTAGCAGGAGTAACAAAACGCCAAGCTTCTTATATGGGAAAAGAAGGTTGAACAGATATTCAACTTTACTTAATTTTCATTAAATATATAGGGAGTGATAAAACATTTGGCTATAAGTAATTCTATAAAATTATAAATGTAAAAGTGACGGCCGACGGAGATTTCAAAAGTACGGAGTTGAATAACACGAGCAACCAAATACGTGCAAAAACGAACCCCCTTTTTGAATTAAAATTTGCAGAATATCATTTATAAGTTTTGAATGATATAAAGTTTTATATGTGGTTCGGACCACTAGCGCTACACTTTGGCGGAGAATAAGCGTTTGGCATGCATATTATGTTTTAGCGGTAAAAAATATAGTATATTTTTGGACACTGCATATATTACACGATTTTTCATACTCGGTGTATAGACCTCAGCGGTGGGCATCGGCCTAAGGAAAAAAATGTTCCTCAGACAGTTCTTTTGCGGTGCATAGACTCTGCTCCCGGTGCATCGTTTGCAAGGGAGAAACTTATCGTATTCAGCACTCCTTATGAAATGTGGGATATGTATATATTAGCCAAGGATGCTGTGTGATACGGAAATCATCGTTGCCATAATCTGACATTTACAAAATCAATCACGTTTTCCCCTAGCGCCAAGGTGGCACCGAAGAAGGGTGTCCATCCTGCATCCTCAGATCTTGGAACTTGCGATGTCTTGAATGCTCTGAACACAGCGCCCACATACTTGTAAACGCTTCAAAGTTTGCGGCGATGACTATAGCCTCTTCATGAAAGACGTTGGGAGTACTTTAAAATAACACACACTTTCATGTGCAAATCTACAATGTGTGCAATATCAAATTTATTCGTGCTTCATCTTCAGTTTTCGCAAATTCAACACTACAGCTTGCGATTTAGGAATGACCACTGTTTTCAAATAAGATTGCTTCCAAATACAACACGGCTGAACCTCAAGGAATGCTCACTGTTTTTAATATTTATTGTAATGTGAAAATTTTGAATATAAAATTTTTGTTACATTAGATATGAAGTTTTAATAAAACTGTAGTTTTGGTATTTTCTCATCGTATGCCTGAACGTCTCTTTCCTCTTACACTTTTTGTTCAGTTTTTTCACAGAACCTTGAAATTCTATTTAGACCCTCCCTTGTGCAATGCCCGGAAACTGGCCCTCACAGTTTGTAGATAAATAAAAAAAACGAATGTGTCTTGAATGCAATTATATAAATTACTGACAACTTTGATTGCCTGTTAAATTCACGGGTCCTTGTGTTCACGATGGCAATAGCGCATGTGGATATCTGCCGCCCTTGAACTTCTCCGTTCGTGTTTCGTCATTTATTTTAATGATGTACTCGCTACTTTAAAAAAAGTGCTTTATCATGAATTTGTTTTTTATTTTTATTTTTTATCTACGGTTAAGTACGTCAATTTTAGATAGTCAACTTTCATATGCCAGCTGTACACTCTCCCTGGCGACACTTGGTCTGTGTTCATAAGAAAACAAGCAAAAAAGTATCATACATGGCTTTGTACTAATGTACATATCATACACATCACCGAAAAAATGAAGACATTTCGATGTAAAAATATTCAAGCCAAAAAATAAGTTTCTTCGTAGAGAAACAAAACAAAACAAATGCCGAATTAAGATAAAATAAAAAAAAACGCAGTACATTAGTCGTAATGATTGTGCATACTTGCAGGTAAACTCTCTCGTTGAGGCGTAAAAGAGCACACTTTGCTCTCTTTTGAAGATATATAAAGGATTGGGGGTAAGTAGGACAAGTTGGGGGCTCACTGTTAAGTTGTATTATAGACAATAGTGATTGTCAAATTTTTTTATATACGGCCTCTGGTGAATACTTTATGTTAATAATTTACTTTGTAACTTCCTGTATGATGCCTGTTAAGTTCACGGAAATGACACTAACAAAATTGCAAAAAAGCCCGTGTAAAATTTAGCAGAAATTACGCAATCTATAGACCTGATACGCACCAAACGAGATTTTCAAGTGACAAACTCTTTTGACTTGGTTGTATTTCATTTCTATCGAAATAAAACTTTAACAACAATTGAAACTAACTTACCATCGCATTAGATGTATCGCTTACATAGTGGATAGCCATGTTAAAGTCGACCTTCATAGGCGCTCGGTTATACGAAGATTCTTCTACGGCCGCTCGGGGCAGTAAAGCTGTCTGTTTTGCAGAGGAACACCTATTAATATGTATTATGCTTTTAAACACTTGGATGTAAATGATTGCATTGTCATATGAAACATGTTTCACATATAAGTTTTCTTGACACCGATATACGCTCTTCAAGAATAGTTTCTTGCACAAGCTTGCAAAATGTGCAAAGCACAAGGAATAAAAACCCCCAAAAATATTAAACATCCTAAATCAGAGGTGTGGCAATAGTAAAATCTTAACTCAAAACGGATCTGAATTGCATAATGCCTAATAGTGACCAAAAATGCAATTGTTGAATTGTTTCTCGTAGATTATCTATGTGTTCAAAATGTTTACAAGTTTAAAAAGACGACTCACAGAGAAGAGAAAATGATACGTGTTAAATCTCCTGTTATATACGAAAAAAAAATAGAGAACCTAGCATGAATAAATACGGTGTGAATGATGAAACAACATACTTAAGAGTTCGATCAAATACGATATAGCTTCGCTAATACTGGAAACTCCTCCAAAAACGAATGGGAGCCGCGGCAAACGTGGCAGTGGCGCCTCTAGCGGACTCGGAGTCTATGGAAGCAGGCGACACAATGGAAAAGTGTAGGCTCCGCGACGTCATCGAGCTCTGCGTGCCCCGTTTCGTCATCCCAACAGCAGAAATATTTCATTACGGTCAGTCCGCTTGCAAAGCGGAATCCACTGATCGCAACTGCAACGACAAACAAATCAGAACGCGCGCATAAACAAAGATGGAGCAGTTTATTTAGAGGTATCAAACGCCACTCAAGTGGATCACACGCGTTTGAAGCGCACCTGGGAAGCGGAAGAAAGGCATTTACCTACTTGAACTACGTCGGAAGAGGTTACTCTTGACCCGCTAGAAACTGCGTTGTCACAATTTCTTACCTCAAAAGGTGATTATTAAAACGCGCGCAAACAACGTGTTAAAATTACCGGAGCAAGCGCCCCAGCCTCTGCAGCATTTCAAAAACAAAAAGTAACTAGAAAAATGACCGCGCAAACACTTTTCGAACTTTGCAGAAAAAATAAAATCCCCATCTCAGACGAAAAAAAAATGCGGACCAGTCGCGAACAACGGCGAATGAAACAAAGCAGTTAGCAGACAATAGAAATATACAAATCACCCAGCAAAGACCTCCTTCAACGACGACGATCGCACGGGGCGTCGGTAGAAGCATTAAAAATTAGCAGGTGGTGCTCGCCGTTAGTGTTAACTCCACAACAAACAAAGCAGAAGCAACACGACGAAACTAATAAAAAAGAGCTTCCCTTTTTATTTTATTTTTCAGCTGCACGTTACACGTTTGTTTATTTGCTTTCGCGGTGTTGGTAGGAACAAAAAACAAAACAGAGGAAAGGAATGACAGTCCAGCTCACACTGCCCGGTAAATAAGAGCCGCACGCTGCAATCTGCTTCGTGCTAGCAATGTGTGACCTTTTTTGCTTACGCATTTCTTTTCCCAGTCACTTTGGCAGGTTGTTTGTTTGCTCGCTTGGCGCAGCAGTTCAAAAGTACATTCCAGTACTTGTTGACGTACATGTCCATGCAATCCTTGCACACCGTGCCTTTGTTTTGAGTGTTGATCAGCGGCCTCAAGTGCGTTTTCAGCTGAACTCATGTTTGGTGAAATATTCGTCTGTTGAGGCGTCAGTGGCGATTTTGAAGCCAGACTTGGATAGCTCTTCCAGTTTAATTTGAAGCGGAAAAAGGATTTTCCACCATATCACAAAAACTTGTTCTTGCAGTGGTAAGCAGCACATGGCATGCCTGCCATATCCAAGTATGCACTGGTGTACGCCCGAAGGCGGCCGGTTGATCAACCAACGATGACCCATAGCAGACGTGACCACGTACTCAAGTAAAATTCGAATAGGAATGTATAACGAGCTTACACGTTTTAATATATTTATTAAGTATCAAAAAGTACATATGAAGATTTCGGATCAGAAACTCAATCTAAGGCGAACACAGAAGGTTATCACAGACAACAGTGGAAAACAACAACAACAATAACAACAAAGTTGCAGATGGCCCTCCAGAAGTGTGGGCACAGCGTAGCAGACGAACCGGTGGTAGTAAGCGACGAAGCGAAGGAAAGAAAGTAAAAACTAAGCTAAACAAGGGAAAGCAAAATACGCGATGGTTCGAACGTCAAGTAAACACAAGAATTAAAAAAAGCAAACAAAAAACATAAACGCAGGAGGAAGAAAGACCGCGGTGGCGTAGCGTCGCCTCAAACATAAAAATAATGTAGAATTTGAAAAATGAAAGGAGGTGCACGACCGTCCAACAGGTGCTTTTTTTTTCTTTCTTGTAACTCCGCTTTTATTAGTTTTAGTAATAGCGTCAGATTTGCATGAGCACAATCGACTTTTTCCAGAGTATACTGACCTCGCAGTAACGTACGTGGTTCGAAATTGTCGTTTGCTTCTTCATTCGAAGACGATCAGGATTAGCCAGCTCGCCTATTCGACGAAACAGTTTCAAGCAATACATTCCTGAGAAATTGGAATTGCAACAACAAAATGAATTGATCAATATGAACAGTAAAGTTGAAACGTAGCTATGTTCTAAAATGTTTTTACATTGCCCTTTTTCAAGAAACAGGGCGAAGGTACATTCGTGTTTTGCCTGGCTTACGTAAGTTCTGGCACAGTGTTTTCTTCAGGAGAGACCGAAAATTGCACCCCACAAGCTGTAACATCTTTCCCACGCGAAAAAAATGTTCTTGACTTATGAGGTGTCACCTATTTTTTAACATTCAAAGCAGCGAATACCCGTGAAAACTTTTTTTTCAATGGTCTCCTCGCACGGAGATAGGCAAAACCAATGCGTTGTGGAGAATTTTTCTGCTACACTGTTAGCAAAAATAACACGCTCAGACGTGTAAATCGTTGTCCCATAGCGGACACGTCGAAACGTGTTCGTTTTACACGCAGCCATGTGTGTTATTCGTCTACACATGAGGTACCGTGTAAACTTAACACGGTGCACCGTGTCTGCCTTCCGCAAAACACGGTCAGCGTGTTGCTTATGAAACATGGCGGCCAGCAACCAAGAGCAGGCGAGAGACGAGCCCAGCGAGCCGCGCTCCTTTCCGCCGAATCGAGAGCACACAGGACGCGTCTGTTCTCGTTCGATGTCTTTTATACACAGTAAACAGTCTCCCAGCGTGCAACGGTAAACGTGCAAAGCTACGTACGTGCGTCGTGGGCGGTCGGCGGCGTCGATACCTACGACGGAGCCACTAGGCAAAGAACAAACAAAAACAAATGCCGAACTTACATGGATAAATAACTTACTATTTGGAAACGGGGGTAACTTACGCCACCTAGCGAGATGTCTAGCAGCCTATAAAAAAGAGTCTGATAAGAAGCTGCGAACGATCACGCGTAAACACCAGCCCACATACATCACGGACAACATGAGTAGCACGTATCACACAACACTGACATATGCACAAACACATCACACACCGCACCCGACACTTCCTACTGAATGTTCTTTCTCCTCGTGGCGTATATAAGCTTGACATGTGCGGGTGAGCCCTTTGGTCGCTGACCGTTACAGATTAATAGAAGAAGACACAAAACACGGTGCAATGGACAGCCGTATGTAAGAACTGTTTGCATTTAAAAGTATGGAGGCAAAATCTATAATGTTAGTCCGTTGCGAAAAATAACGATGTATTAACAATAAATCTTAAACCGGTCGTGAAGGAGTTAATTTTTTTGTTATTTTCATGCTAGACCAGTGTTATCAGCAGTTCGACTAGCTTGAATCAGATAAAAAAGAACACAAATTATTGAGATTTTATCATTATGTAATTAATAATAAATGGAAATGATCCTTGTGGAAAGCATATTTTATATATTCTTGTGAAGGACATCCACCCAACACTTCACTTCCGCTGGTTGCAGTACGGGAGCAGACGCCTTCACTTTTGGGGCGTTTTGATGCAGTTTGTTGTCGTATGTCGTGTCGGTGTTGAGTGGAGCGGTGGGGCTTGGGAGTTTGTGACCGGTGTTATTCGTGATCACTTGTGTGGCACTGATGCGTCTTTTTTTACACCGCCACCACCCCGAACTTTGAAGATTCACGGGCCCGTAACACTGCATTATGCTGAATCGCGAGCTCCTTCTCTGTTGATGTCGTTTTCCTGGTACCACTCCTGGATACTGCAAGCGTTTAAACAGTGCGCACCGCCTCGCCTACATCACCGGTGACGTACTCGACCTGTTGAAACATATTGCTTCCGTCATTTTGGAGTACGCGAGGCAGTTATCTCGTTGCTCTTGTTTCGGTTATAAAAGCAAGGCAAAACGCTCGTAGTTCCCGCCCTCAGTGCACGTTGGACATCTTCCACACTTTGACTGCGGATAAGTGGATGAACGAGGATTTACATTTACTTCAAAGGTCACTCTCGCCGCTTCCTCACCGTTGAGCAGCAGGAGCAGCTGGCGACAAGCCGCGGATGAAAGGCTTGAGCATCAACAGCCCAAGTGCACTCGGTGCCGATGCGGGCGATGCGGGTTTCTGTCAACCGGTAGGCTAGCACAAACCGTGACCGTTCCAGCTCTTCGTCATGACACGGCGTTGCAGAAAGCAGTGTAAAATACAACTACACCGACCACCGAAGCAAACGCACTGTTATCGTAAATCTTGGCTTGTGATTGCGCCTTTGTAGATCATCTTATTCGTTTTGCTGGAGAGACGCAAACGACGGGCGTAACAAAATCGCTTGCATATTCCGCATACCTCGCAAAAGCATTTACCGTCACCTTGCGAAAAGCGCACCGTCCTGACTTCCCCTGCCTCTTACCTGCTTTAGAGCAGTTTGTACCTGCTAGTAGGTATGCCTACTGAAACTGAAACTTTAAAAACTAGGGGCAGTGCCAGAGAGAAAAAGAGACAAAGTTGGGAAAGCTTGCTTGCTCTCTTCGACTTCTCAACTCTCAAGTGATTGTACCATAATAAATGCACCAACGCCTCTTCCCAAAATACGCCTCTTCCCAAAATAAATAAAAATAACTATGTTCACTACGTAAAAAATGGTCTCAGTTCATTCATCTGTGGGCAGGTAGGAAATCTTGCCCTAATTTATTCACACCGCATGATGTGCGCAACAAACTCAGCACGAGATTTACAGCAAAATATCGGTGGTGACTTAAGTTTCCCTGAAATTCTGCATAACCGGTCGTTTGCAGGACCGAATCATCTACTCGAGCGGTGTGCGTCGCTGTGCAAACACGTCGCTGTGCAAACGCAGTCCAATACGAAGCATAAATACGGCAGATTTAGGACAACAATCCGGAGTCCATTGTTCAATTAAAACGACATAATTTTGTTAAAAACACCCGCAGCTTTTTACTCACGCTATCGGTCGGGATACTTCGACATTTTGAAACGGAACTATGGAAGATTTACTTTTAAAAACAATCGCTGCGTCCTCCCGGACCAGCTGGACCGGATCAGCTGACGACGACCCCACAACAACCAATTTGCGCTCCGTGTTAGTGAGGGTTTCTACCTCCAAGCACCGCACCAAACACCACGAACGTTTCAGCTCTTTTTCACATCGCCGTGTTGCACCAAACAGAACGAGATCGCCGAAGTCAACGCAGCGCTGTCGTGAACCTTGGCTTGTGGTTGCGCACTCGTGGACCCTGTGACTTCCTTCGCTTTCCAAGCACTCACGACGATAACGAATGATACTTTCCGTCTCCCAGGAACATCACAGGGGCACTTCTCCGGTCACGTATTCGCTACATGTGCTCGCAAATCGAGGAGCTTCCCCCATTCCCGTCAAACCAAAACAATACCGGCGCCATGTTAAACGTGCGTTGCTGCGGGAGTTTTTCCGACCAAACAAAAACAACGAAAGCAAACCGGCTCTCGCTTCCAGCGTACATCGGCGTTGCGCCGTGGCCAGAGTTTTCTGTCAGCTCTAACGTAAAGATGACCTACAGATGCAGCAACACTGGCCACAACGGAGCGCCGTAAATTCTGAGGAGGTTGCATGGGAAGCGGCGGCACCTTCGCTTGCAGTTGAAGGGTTGAAGCCAAAACGAAACCAACTGTGATGTCACGTGTTCAGATCGAGGGCACGCTTTTTATATCCATTTTAACTGTTTAGAACGAGTAATTACACCCATAACTTTATTTGTGGTGTGTAAGAAACTATTATCAAGACCCCTAAAATAAATACAAACCTCGGCGACAAAAAGAAAGCCGCATTGCCATCGACCAGAAAAAAATGGCAGCGAGCACGGTAAGCGCCGAAAGCGCGGGGTTTGCCCCCGTCCCGCGACATGCCGTAATTGCATTTGGTGCCTATCTGTCTCCGAGACATGTTTCTTTCCGCGGCATTTGTCTTCACGGACCTTTCTAGGTGTGTCCCCAAGCATTCCGATGCTTCGATAGCCGGCAATGCTGCGGTCGTCGCCGGGGCTGATGCGTGTTTTCGAGGTCGGCTACACGGCTATGCGTGTATAACCGAACCAAAACCAGTGTTGCCACACTGCCACTTTGGTTTTTCCCTCGTCGAGCGGCGAAAATTCCCTTTTTTCCCACAACACCATTTTAGATACAGAAGTCGTTTTTAAGATACGCATGACACAAAGTATATTTAAGTGCAGCAACACCTCCATTAGGTTCTAAACTAAAATCGCCTGCTCGTTTTCGTGTTGTGAAAGGGACCGCACCCACTGTGCAATCTGTGATCTATCGCACTGACAGGACGTGTGTGTGTAGCTAGCGGTGATGAAAGCGCACGAACCGGCAGTACTGTACCGGCAGGCTTGCAGCACACAGATGATGTAAGTCGGGATGAATTAGATTGGCTCTTCAAAACAGAAAACTGTCTGAGTAGCTAGTGTCACTTCCTTTCTCTTGTTCGATGTACATAAGTAAATTACGAAATTTTGGTTCAGTTTTGTGTTAAAAGATATTTCCCCCGTTTTCTATGTGTTTAAATTCTGGTTTCCCTTTTTCCCTAGCTGTCATGCTTTTTCCCACAATATGGAAAATTTCCCACGATTCGGCAACACTGACCAAAACACGTTTTTTACAACATCGCATGATTTTTGAACGAATTACTCATTACTCAACGTGTAAATTTATGGTAACTTGTGTAAATAGCGTGTTTTTCACCCCAAATATTCACTAAATACACGGGACTTGCTAACAGTGTAGCGGAGACTCCGAGCTTGCTAGGGGCGCTGCAATCACTTTTCGCCCGTGATCCGCGGGAGTTGCCGGTATTGACTTACATGATATTTGGCTCGACACAGCTTACATACATTTCAACCTCACTACGTGTGAATACGCAGCATTCTGAATAGATGGACGGAAATGACTGAACCTTGCTTGAGGCTGTTTCACATGCTGCGATTCTCGTCCGAAATCGGTGCCATTTCTAGTAAATGTGCAGTTAAAGTCGCAGTCGCACTGTCGCAGCGGCTGTGCAACTGGTTTTCACCAAGTTGCTATTTCGTCGCAGAGTCGGTGCGAATGCTTTCGCGTCATTCAATGGCGAGCCTCGCGGCCGCGCGTCACGTGACACGTGACAAAAAGCTTCCAGCCGTTCATTAGTCAGCTTTTATCCGCGATAGCAGCGTATTCGAAAATAAATTTAGACACCTGAAAGCCTTTGGTTTAATTCTTAATTGGAGCGCAGCTCTTTGGCACCTCTTTCCGGCTTGAGCGGCTACGCCGTCCGCGTTACCGCGCATTGCATTATGGGACGTTTCGGATAATGACGTCACAAGTGGCGTCACGTGTGACGTCACGAAGGCACAAATTTCCCGCTAAATTTGGCGGCAAATTTTTCAACTAAATTTGCAGAACAATTTTCCCGCTATATTTAGCGGAAAAATTTTCCCTGCTAAATTTAGCGGTAAAAGTTTACCCTCGTGACCTCACACGTCACCCTCCCTTCCTCCTCCTGCTCCTCAAGAACTGCGCTCTAATTTAGCATCACTGAGAAATGTAAGCGTCTTTCATTTTATTAAAAATTTCTAGTTATATACTGTATTCGTAATACATTTGTCTTTACTAAGACTTTTTTGTTGTATTTTCGGCAAAATCAAACGCGTCGTGTCCGTGTCCGCTGCACCTAACCTTGGGTAGAGGTGCCGGCCCCGTCGACAGAAATCGCGCGGTTGTTGGAGCATGTGAAACCAAACATTCCGATCGCACTCGCGGCGTCGGCTGTCGCACCGATTTGTTTCGCACAGTCGCTGCATGTGAAACTGGCTTTAGAGTTGGGTGACGTCTTGCGCCACCTAACCTCGGCATCCCGCTAGACGTCGCGGGAAGTCGCATGTTAGCGGAAGAGGCCGGTTCGCTGTTATTTCTATTTTGATAATACATTGTTATATCAAGAACATAACAACCGAAAATGAGTACATCTTTTTTAGTACTCTTAACCTTCTCTCTTGCGCAAACATTCCTGAATAGTTCCCACAAACATATTCCACAGTACCTCTACGTCAGTGCAGGGAAGATAATTTGTGTGTATGAAATAGCCTTAACGAATCTCAGGCAAATTAAGGACACTTTCGCCTTTCGCCCTCGAAAAGTTCTGAAACCAGACGGAATGGTCCTAATGTACAGTTAGTGGTGCAACGTCTAAATCACTAAGGATATGTTTGTGAACGGAGACTCCGGCTTCAACTCTACAAGAATGAACCTTCTCACTGAGACGCTAGGAACTATGAAGAAGGTCCAAAATATTTTCTGTATGGCCTTGGATACGAGTTGGGCTACTGACTAGTAGACCAACACAATATTGCACAGATATGGCTGCAGGTGACAAAAGTTCTTTGAATTCCAAATTGTGGTGTTAATGGTTTACGTGTTTTTACAATTGCAGCATCACAAAGCCTAAGAGCATGACTGCTTTATACAAGTAATACAAAAAACTATTTTTCCTCAAAATGGAGCGTCTGTAAAGTTTTCTGAATGCAAGCTTGATTTAGAACCAGCAGACACTTGTGAGCACTAGTTCACTATACGGTCAAGTGTAGCGGTGTTGCCACTCCGGAGTTGAAATGATTCCGGAAGATTTCCAAATTTCTGCGACCGCGGTATGAAATGGACATGGGATTGAATGCCTTTTTCTCGAAAGAGTGTGAGTAGAATGGGCCCGGTTTTTATGTGAGCTATGTCAATCTTCATCTAGAGCATACAGCCCACTAGCGTTTCGATAGCACACGATAAAGAAACATAAGAAAGAAACATAATTACACTGAAGATGACTGATGGCTTGATTGCCTGACAGGTTAATTATGCTCCTTCGAGGGTAAAATTGGCAACCCCAGTGAAAAACAGAAACAGAAAAGTTGTAGCCTGACAGTATGTCGTTCCTAGCACCACGAGACACTCCAGAGCGGGTCCTGCGACCAAGTGCGATTACAGCACTGGGCATAGGCCACAAAGCAGGGACAAAGCCACGCTGCCCGCATTTCTCGGATGCTGGGGTACTCACTCCACAGTCTTACACAGAGACAAAAGTGTCATAACCGACTTGTTTCTGTGACAGACAGAGCCGCTAGCGGATGCCCCAACGAGCGTCTTGTTGCTTAGCCCCTATACTCAATTTTACCTTACGATGTAGTGCAACGTGTACTATGAGAGATATTGAATGGCCTCGTAAGTACATATATTTTTTAATGTTTATCACGGTTGTGAGCAGCGAGAATGGCCAATTTAGAACTTTGTTCGTTTTCCGTCCAAACCCGTCGCGACGTTTCCTGTCCTTTTCAACGGTGCCACGTGGTTTTGTTTACTGCTACTTGTCATTTTTGTTTTTCCGTCCATTTCGCGCGGGTTTGGTCGCAGAAAAAGAAGGTCGGGTTGATTTTTCTTAACAAGCTTCCTAGGCCTGCAGAGTGGTCCAACTAATAACAGCAAGACAAAAAATACGTTTACAGTATTTACTATAAGCTACCGTTTTTACTATAAGCTACCGTAATCAAAGAACAAGGACATTCAAGACAGCGAAGTCTCAGCTCGGATAACGCTCGTCAAAAAGTACACTGCGAGCATGCTACAAGACAACAACCACAGGGCAAAGGAGGCCCTCTTCGGTGCCGCAGAAGACGAGTGATGCCCTACGCCCCTCCCCCTCCCCAAACGAATGAACTCCCTTGTGATCCCTCCTCACCCGCATGTAGTTAACTTTTGCATAAGAAAGCACAGCAATATCAAGTTTCATCATGTTGCTATGGAACAAATGAGCATGTAGATTTAAAAAAAAGATCATCTAAGCTTTTATATATTTTCATATCATTATGTTCTCATATAAATATGTGCCAAATAAACATATCAGAAATAAATTCATATAATTGCTTTCAGCAGGGGACAGCGCACAGCGCGAAAAGCGGAAGCGTTAAAATCACGCGACTCTTTTCACGACTTTCATTGGTTATAGCAGACGCTCAATTCCGACATCAGCGCCAGGCGCGCGCTTTTTTTGTTGGCCTGGAGAGAAACAAGCAAGTCGACGAAATCGAGCGCGCGCGCGTCAGAAATGACGCCGTTTTGACGTCGACGCGCGCGAATCATGCACAAAAACGATCCATGTGGGTCAGGCTTAACCGTCACGCATTTTCGTTTGGCCTTCCCGTTATTTTTTTTTTTTTTTTTACTATTTGCAGGTTGAAACGTTTTATTATTTTTCGTCGCGCATACCGGATACGAACAATTGGGTGGCTGGGCACGACAGTACAAGGAAAAGGTGTATAGAGGTCAAGGCTGGGCACTACCGCGGTTCAAACGTATCGCGTAAGAATCTTAGATGTATTATTGAATATCTGTATTTCTGGTATCGAAATACGTTTGAAAAATGTACTTGTATTTGAGTAGCAAATACATTTACCACGTGTCGATTCCATCGCAATAATCTACCAGGCTTAGCTGTCTCGTTAAAGTGTTTGTAAAAGACTAACTGTCGGGTAATTAAAAATAGGTAAGTAAAGAGAGATCTTGAACTAAATAAGACAACCTTCTCACGGCCAACAAAGGGCAGAAACGATCACATGACCCTTGATTCTAAATCAGAAGGAAGAGCCGTCAAGTGACGCCGCTCTTTCTTTTCGGGGTTACTATCAGCTTGACTAGAAACCATCGTACATCACCAATTTTCTACAGGTTGCTCTAAAACAAAATTCGATTACAATAAAAATAACTCTTTTTAAAAAAATTTAATTCGCTGGGTTACTAAGAAAAAAAATTAATTTGTCGTTCCTTGAAAAGTAACCGTTGCTTTTCCGATTAGTTCAGATTTTCAAAACGACAGATGTTTATGCCGGTTTAAAACGGGTCATTCATGCTGTCCCTTATTGGACTAGACTACTCATCTTCTTAATCGACCAAGTTTGGTACACTTTTCTCCCGCCTGAGACTTGGTTCGAGGATTCCTGGGTTGGAAACTTGTATAAGCAAAGGACGCTATTACGAAGGGGAGGAAAGCTTTGTAAAGGTTACAAGTACTTTTAGTACTTTTAAAAATATTCAAATCTCTCGTGCGATTAGTTAGTAATTATTTCATTCAAATTATTACAAGATGACTCCAAAAAGTAGTTGATTACAAAGAATATGAATCTTGAAACGAGTACCGTACAGGTCTGCACATCGCACAACTTGAATATAAATAATTATATGAGTGTTCTTAGTGATTAAATTGTGAGTTTCCTTTGTAAAACCAGTTCCTCAAAACGAGGGTGAAGTTCGGATACACCGCAACTCTCAGTTCCGGATCGACGTTGGACTGCGACCAGTTCTTTGTTTCCATCGTCTTTGCCACAGTGGAGCCATGCTCTAATATATTCCTGTACCCGAGCCGCGTCGAATCTCCCCATTCAATCTACCGCGACCTCCCTTTGGTTCGCTACTGATAGTTTGGGAAACAGAGACGTAAGGCGCACAAGCTGCCACCCTAGACATAAAACTTCACAACCCAGCGCGGGTTCAGACCTGGAAGCACGCCATGTGGCGCTACGGCATTAAATATGGAAGCAACACGGCGCTGCCACCAATCAAAAGAAAAAAAAAGAAATACATAACAATCATTGCTTGTTCTAGATAAAAAAAATGCATATATAGATAGCATGCGAACGGGTGCATATTGACAGAGCAGGAGCAATGCTTAGCCAAAAAATGTAAAAGCAAAAGAAATTCTTTTTTTAACGATTTCATGTAGCTTTTAATTTGTAGCTTATAATCGCTCGCCGCTCTTCCGGTCAAGATAGCGGCGTCAGGAACGATCCTGTCATTTTTGTGCGCCAGGATGTACTCTCAATAAATCGGATATCTAGAAATAGCCATGGCAACGCTCGCGCAGCTCTATAACCGGCATTCATTTTCTAATTGGCACCTCAGTTGATAGTGCTGAAAAACAAATCAACAAACCCCCAGCGTCAACAGCGAGAACAGCCTACTGGGTCAATCATCACCAAAAAAAGGGCGAACCAATCAACTTAAGTGTTCAAGGTTCTGGTACGAGGGTACATGGAGCGCTCTTATGTGTAAGGCAATATTTAGTTCGAACGCATTTGCTTCACGCGAAGTGTCATCCGCGAAATCCTGCGCCGACGCGCATCACAGTGAGAAAGGTGTTCTTAGACACGAACGCTAAACTCTTATTTTCAATATCATCACATGTTGTACATTTAGTTGGCTGTCGAAAGACGCAAAAGTTATTATCTGAGAGTCATGTCACCTCTGGAATGTTCTATCCAATTCACCCGGAGTGTCTTCAAACCAGATGCGGTTTTACTGGTGACCGTCATCACTGCAACTTTACTGCCAAGAGGAGTAAGTGCAGGCAAGCCGGATGAGTTGTTGACCTTGAAATCCTTCATTTCATCGGAATTATTCGACCAGTTCTTGTCATCATTCAACCCAGAAAACAGGCCCCTGGACATATTTGTGCAGCCGCAATGCCTTGTACAAAACGCGACGATGTTCACGAGATTTTTGAAACCTTTGTTATATACAGTGACACTCTGGACTGACCGAATAGTTCAGTTTTTCTCATGTGGTGAACTTTGCAGCGCCTTTAGACAAAGATACGTTCCGATCTTATATTTTGTATGCACTAATGATTTTCATTTGGATAATTTAGTGGAAATCACAAAAGGCAATTATTACATGATAGCGGTAATAACTGCTGAGGGACTGACATGGAAACCCAGATTGCGTGGTTTACACCGGAACGTTCCACTCATGCCAGAATTTCTTAAAGCCAGTGGAAAGTTCAAAATAGTGCTGGCTAATGGCAGTGCACACATACAAGACGAGTTCCGAGTTCAGCCCTTGAAAACCATGCTCAACGATCTAAGAAATCCCACTCTTTGCGGCAAACAAAGGTTGTGTCGTACTCGCTCCGAGACAACTTGCACAAAGTGGCAAAGATGTACGCGCATCTCTCCCAAAACAGCTGCCTCTTAATGGAAGCAAAATAATTGTATTTTGGGACAGAGATTTTGTAGGGCACCCAGCCATCAAAGTTACAATTGAACTACTGAAACATCGCACATCTCTTCTCGAACTCAGAAAGTTTGATTTTACATCACGTGACAGATTATCAATTTTCGTAATTGCGCTTAGCAAGGAACCCACGAAATCTTATAGGAACACCGAAGTTGTACAGTACATCACGCCGGTTGGTTTTTCGTTTTTTGTTCCAAGACCCGTACACGTTTTGAAAGAAGCTGTTCTCGTCTTGCCGTTTTCATGGGACGTATGGTCCGGGCTACTGATATCCTTTGTGTTTTTGGTTCTTTCCATTGCCTTAATCAACAAGATTTTATACAAGAACACGCAGGACATATTCACTTTTTTATCCCCAATTTTGGCATCGCTTCTGCAACAAGGTGTTCGTTTCCACAGCGTTCTTCTTGGGACTCAGTCGTCCCGACTCGTTGTTGTGCCTCATCATGCTGACGTTTTTCATTATGTCCACAATTTTCAAAGGTCGAGTCACGTCACTTCTTACTTCTTTGCCGTTCCAGAGCGAGCCTCTACAGTTCGTCTCATATAGCCAATATTATTCGGAAAAACTATCGTATTTGTTTTCTCAATCACCATGGACCTCTCGGAATTGACTACGAGAGCTTCCACGATTCCAACAAATTCAACAATTTCGTTAGGGTAGGTTCAAAGTGCGTCATAGCTGGTGACGGCGGAGACGATTCGAAGGCTATAAAGATTAACAGCGACAAAAAAGACACCTTCTTAATTTCCATAGCACGCACTGAGCACTTTGAAGCTCTCAGACGAGAGCTTCTGGGAAGAAGTTACGTCGAAGCACTTGATCTTGTGCTGACACACCTCACAGGACCCGAAATAAGGCGATCCTCTGTGTACCTGGACGACGTCAAGGACACCCTCAGTCGTGGAGCTGAGACCGGACTCTACACGAGGTCTGAGTCACTGAGCAAATTCAAGACCTCATACCGTCGAGCGAACAAAGCTATGCCCGTTCCGGAGGCAGTGCTCAGTCTTAGCGACCTTAGACCTATATTTCTGATCTGGTGCTTCGGAATAATCTTGTCGGTGCTTGTTCTGTTTAATGAACTTAGCTTTTATCGTTCAGTATGGAGGTGGTGTAGAAAGATCATGTGCTCGTTATATTCGAAGATTCCTTTTCTTCAGCGTGCATCTCAAAGAGAGGATGTTAAATCCGATGAACAAGGTCAAATATTTGCTGCTTAATGTACCGCGCTTTATGCAGGGATAATTAATGTGCGAACCACATTGCAATGTATCAGGTATCTGATTTTATGTTTGAAATATTCATGAAATAGATTTTGGTCGTCATCTGTATAAGTGAGGAGCAAATATTCACGGTCTCTATTTTGATGGTCAAAAGAGGCGACGTCCATCGAGTGTGCGGTGTATATCGTTGAACTGTTCATCATTCAGGCTCTTGAGTCTGAAAACCTAGGAAACTCGGGCGTGTAATTTTTTGCTTAGATGTGCTTTTAGACCCTTCAGACCCCTTGACACTCCCACAGTGGCTGAGCAGTTTCATGAGACCTTGTCATGTAGCTCCCACCAACCGTGTTTGGCGATTTACTTTTTCGAACAATTACGTCTACTGCATTTTTAACCTTCATTCCAACGTAATGTACAAGTTCTAAAAACCCGACAAGAATAAGGTTCATGAATAGTATAAATTTAGATGCGGCCTTTGATCACATGCCTATTTTATTTCTCCAATACGGTTGCTCTATGTGCGATTGTATGTTCGTTACAAATTCACGTTAATGCACCGTCAAAATGACCATTTTTGAAGCGTCGCTGCAACAAATTTGTGGTTGATTTTTCAAGCACACGCATGGTACTCGCGGACCCAATGAAGACATTGTGAAATAAAAAAAACTATTTGACTAGACGGAGGTTCACTCTCTTTCTTGTTCGATTTCCACACAAGTTATTTTGGCAAGATTATGTAGTGTCGTATCGATTTAGTCCCCAAAAGGACGAAGTACCACTCTTTTTCTTTAAGTGTTGCTAAATTATTCCTTGACTCTGCAACTGTTGGAGCTCGTCTGCTACAGCTGACCGGAGCGCAAGAGGAACCGGCCGAACTTTGCAAAATTTTGGCGAAGTTCCTTCCTCTAGCTCCAATTGTACTGGGGGTCCCGTGTATCGAGAGGTGTCCTGAACAGATTAAGTTGTCTTTGAAGCACTGCCTGTTACACCTGTTATACCTCGTGGGGTACAGTTTGAAGAGAACTTTATTTTTCAATTTTGTTTTGACTCTCCACTTACTCCAACTCTGTTGGTGCGGTCTGTTGCTGCACCTGGTTGGTTTCTTTCACTTAGAAGGAATTTAGCCTTCTTACTTTATTTACATATTTACAAATGCTCTATAGTCTGCTTGCCATCTGGAAATGTTCCGTGACCGTGATGGTGTCGGCTTCAGGAGGTGCGTGCCGATCCTTCTGCCCCTCGTGCCGCATTCCTGTCGCCCGTCGTCGTCTTCGCTGCTGCTCCGCTAGCCGCTACATAGTTCCCCCCTAGCGAGGAGCCGGGGAGACGAGCGGGCTGGCTTGTTGTCGGTGAAACGCACTCTCTTAGGACGTTTTACTGTTGATGTTTTTGTTGTAGGGGCAGTTGCAAGGCTGCCTTCATTGTTTAAATAGGAATTGTCCCAATGTGCGGGCTTCACTCTGTCCATGGAGATGACGTCGGTACGACCTTTTATAGCCAACGTCATGGTCTTGTCGGTACGGCTGATGACCTTGTAAGGTCCGTCGTACGGTGGTTGGAGTGGTCGCCTGACGGTGTCGTTGCGAACGAAAACGTGCGTGCATTCGGCCAGGCCCTTGCTCACGAACACATCACGCGATTGTGGTCTTGTTGGGCACGGCTTGATGTTTTGAAATATAACTCGGAGACGACTCGCGTAATCCTCCGGATCGATGCATTCTTGATGTTTGCTGTTTTGAACGAGTTCGCCTGGAAGACGCAGTGTCGTTCCGTATACCATTTCTGCTACGCTGCAGTTGAAGTCGCTCTTGACGGAAGTCCTAATGCCTAGCATCACGATGGGAAGGACTTCGAGCCAGGATGTGGAAGGACCGTGTGCCTTGATGGCTGCTTTCAACTGGCGGTGAAATCTTTCCACCATGCCATTTGAAGCAGGGTGGTAAGCCGTTGTTCTTATGTGTGATATGCCCAGCAGGGAAGAGAGCTGCCGGAAAAGTGCAGATTCAAACTGCCTCCCTCTGTCGGTGGTGATGGTTGCTGGTACACCAAAACGGCTCACCCACATGTTAATGAAGGTTCGTGATACGGTTTCGGCGGTGATTTCCATCATCGGCATGGCTTCTGGCCAGCGAGAAAAACGGTCAACACACGTCAAGATGTAGCGATGCTCCTGTGCAGGTGGCAGAGGGCCAACAATATCCAAGTGGACATTGCTGAACCTGGCATCCGGAGTGCGAAACGTGCCAAGTGGTGTTCTCGTGTGCCGGTGAATCTTTGCTCTCTGGCACTCGGTGCATGTGCGCGCATAACGCTTCACGTCAGCATTCACCCCTGGCCACACGAAACGAGCAGTGACGAGTTGTTGCGATGCACGAATTCCCGGGTGGGAGAGCGAGTGCAAACTGTCGAAGACAACTCGTCGAAAACTTGCTGGGACGTATGGACGAGGGTACCCCGTCGACGTGTCACACACTAGGGTCTCGCTGTATTCCGGAAGTGTGACTTCCTTTAGAACCAAAGCCGTGGGTGATGAGCGGAGGTGTTCAAGCTCACTGTCACTTCTTTGGGAGAGGGCAAGCTCGCGATAGTCGATTGTTGGGTGTGTACTGTTGCACTGGTTCACTCCTATACGGGAGAGTGCATCGGCCACGTTGTTGGATTTTCCGTCGATGTACCGGATGTCGTTGGTAAACTCTGAAATGTAGGCCATTTGCCGGAGCTCTCTTGGTGAGTGGGAAGTGCTGCTCGATGTTAGCGCATACGTCAGAGGCTTGTGATCGGTCAGGATGAAACATTCGCGTCCTTCTATGAAGTGCTGGAAGTTCTTTACACTAAGGTAGATCGCGAGGAGTTCCCGACCGAACGTAGAGTACTTCGTTTCCCGAGGAGTCAGCTGCTTGGAAAAGAAGGCGATTGGCTGCCAGTGCTTGTCGATAAGCTGTTGCAGAACTGCTCCGACTGCGCCCTCTGAAGCATCAGCCATGATGGAAATCGGAGCACTTGGATGAGGATGGGCAAGAAGGGTTGCAGCTGCGAGGTCTTGCTTGATGCGCTGAAAGGCTAGGCTGGCAGCGTCATTCCAGGGTATCGGGGCTGAGGATTTTCCCGTTACTCCAACGAGGAACTTGTTGAGAGGCTGGAGTGTTTCAGCGCAATGCGGGATAAACCGCCGATAAAAATTAACCAATCCAAGAAACTCGCGGAGCTTCTTGATGTTTGTTGGCTGGGGAAAATCTTGGATGACCTTCACTTTGTCTGGGAGTGGACGGATTCCAAGGCGGTCGACGCGATGTCCTAGAAAGTCCAATTCCGGAACGCCGAACTCGCACTTGGCGGCATTGATGACGATGCCGTAGTCATGAAGTCTAGTGAAGAGTTGACGCAAGTGGGCCTCATGCTCCCCGTGGGTTTTGCTGAAGATCAAGATGTCGTCCATGTAGGCGAAACCGAACTCCAGCCCACGAAGAACTTTGTCAATAAAACGTTGGAAGGTCTGAGCTGCGTTTCTTAGTCCGAAAGGCATGCGTACGTATTCAAACATGCCAAACGGCGTCGTTATGGCAGTCTTGTGAATATGGCTTGGCTCTACCGGGATCTGGTGATAGGCCTTGACTAGGTCTATCTTCGTAAAGATAGTGCATCCGTGCAAGGCCCCGGCGAAATCCTGCAGGTGGGGAATCGGATAGCGGTCCGGTACTGTGGCTTGATTTAGCGCCCGGTAGTCGCCGCATGGGCGCCAGTCTCCCGCTTTCTTGGGAACCATGTGGAGTGCACTGGACCAAGCGCTGGATGATGGACGTACGAAACCGAGCTCCACCATGTGTTCGAACTCCTGCTTGGCGATCTTCAGTTTGTCAGGAGCAAGCCGTCGTGCCTTCGCGAACACTGGGGGGCCTGTGGTCTCGATGTAGTGAGTCACATCATGCTTTACCGGCGTCTCGGTGGTGCAGGGCTGTAGAAGCGATGGAAACTCCTCAAGCAGGTTTTCCCAGGGAGCTGCAACCGTTGCACGTTGCAATATAGGACTGATGGCTGGCGAGTTGGACAGAACACCTTGAACGCTGAAGTGTGTTGCGGCGTCGAAAAGAAGTCTTCGTTTAACGTCCACCATTAGTGCGAAGTTCCGTAGAAAATCTGCTCCAATGATGGCAAAACGGACGTCTGCCACCAGAAACACCCACCGAAAGGTTCGTCGGAGGCCAAGATCTAGCGTCAGGGATTTCTGCCCGTAGGTTTTGATTGTTGATCCGTTGACCGCCTGGAGAGGTGGGGATTGCTGTTTTCGCCTACGGTCTTCTGCCTGTGGTGGAATAATGCTGACTTCAGCGCCTGTGTCGACAAGGTATTGAATCTTCGTTTTCTTGTCTGTAATGTAAAACAGACGGCTAGATTCAAAACCAGAGGCGCCGGCCGTCTTCAGCACGTGGTCTTGGAGTTTCCCGGAAAACGGCAAGGTTGTTGGCATTTCGTGGCGAAATTGCCGTGCTTTCGGTGGTACCAACACCACAGGTGATCACGGGAATGGGAAAGACTGCGTGGTCGGCTGACTCCTGTGGGTGTGTCGCGAGGGCTTGGGGACCGTGACCGCGTGAGTTTGATGTCCCGCACCTCTTTCGAGAGTTGGTCGACTCTGGCTAGTAAGCGCTCGTTTGTAATGCAGAGTTGTGCGAGTTTGTCGCTGAGCTCTTTGAAATTTTCGGTTGGCTCGGGCTGTGAAAAGCGCTGTTGCACTGCGTTCAACCCGACCGTGCTGGCGTCCATAATTTTGTCTGCCATAGATGCCAGGGTCTCCAAAGATTCCGAGGATGATGTTACCAGGATCATGCGTACCTGCTCAGGAAGCCTCTGGAAGAAGAGCTCCCGCAGGATCGATCCATCTAGTGTGTCGACGCGGTCTCCGAGTAGCTGTTGCATGCGGCGCAAGAGCTCTGACGGCTTCCTGTCCCCTAACTCCTCGGTGGTAAGGAGTTGCTGAAGGCGACGCTGTTCTGAAGCTGTTGTTCTGCGGATCAGCTCTCGCTTGAGAATGTTGTAAGGTTCATCCTCTGGTGGCGCTCGCAGAATATCTCGAATTACCGCAGCTGTGTGTTGCGGCAATGCGGCCACGAAGTGGTCAAATTTCGAGAGTTGTGACGTGGTGCGGTTCTTGCGGAACAGGGAGTCAATGGTAAGAAACCATAGTTCTGCGTCCGATGTCCAAAACTCTGGCAGCTTGAACGTCAGAGCTGCAGCAACGTCTGGGGATGCAGAGGAAGCGCTGGTGGAGGCGGGAACGTCACCGGTGGAACGTTCCATGATCGGAGTGTTTGTGCCAAGGTTGAAGTCGGTTGCCGAATGTCCACGTCCGGGTCACCACTTGAAGGGAATTTAGCCTTCTTACTTTATTTACATATTTACAAATGCTCTATAGTCTGCTTGCCATCTGGAAATGTTCCTGACCGTGAGTAATTCAATGGCCCAGGAGGGCTGGGTACGATCCTTCTGGTGACACGGTGAACCAGGTGTCACGTACAAGAGGAAGAGGGAAAAGATCCGAGGTTGCGAGGGCGCGCAGAGATTTTTGGTTGGACGAGACGGTTCGACTTCAACTCCCTCCCGAAGCGTGTACACCACGGCGACTGGCCTTGTCTCAGCGCCCGGCCTCGCCCCAGCACCCTGCAAGCTCCTTTCGTGTCCCCCGAAAACAACCCCGAGAGTGGCCGAGAGTGGCCGAGAGTGGCCCGAGAGCGGCACAAGAGTGGCCGAAAGACAGCCAAGGTTTCAGGGGAAGTCCGCCGGCAATCACCTGCTCAACCTCCATGGCGACGTCAGTCTGGAACTGTCTGTCTGAAACTGTATTTAAGATTTTTTTTAATTCGTTTATTTTTGCTTTGGTAGCAGTGGCCTCTGCAAGGGATGCTAGGGTGGCCATGACAGCCGTGCATCCTTGGTCACCACTCGCCGGTGGGGTCGGCTTCGTCTTCAGAACGGTCTATCGTCGCGCCGGAATTTGATGGCTTCTGCGTGAACGTAGCGGAACCGTTTAAGTCTTCTTTTTGCTTGTAGAGGGTATGAGGTTTAATGGGGTGGTTATATCTCGTCGTCACTAAGTCTGACGTTAGCCAGTTCTGGTAGTAAAGTCAGTGTTGGGCCCACGTTGGGCACCAATGTGAAGACTCAAGAACTGACAACCGTTTCGCTGGTGTCCACACCGTCCACACCCGTTCTAACCCGCGCTCGTGAAGAGCGCGAGCTGGCTTCGCCCGCCTCACAAGCCATCTTTAACATTTTCTTTTCGATAAATCCCCACAAAATATATATTTGTTTATTAATATCACCTGTGAGTCCCACCTCTCCTGAATTCATGCACGATCCCGGTCGAACGTGACAATTGACTAGCCTGCCAGGATCCATTTTACATCAACTTAATTTTTTATCACGCCGCCCGTGATGTGCATGGGTCAGTGTGGTTGAGTTAGACATGATGAAAATTAAGATATTGAACGGAAAAGAGTTAGAATATTAGGGAGAAAGCTTAAAGAAATTGAAAAAGCTAATACAAGAAGGAAAGAGCGAAGGCGAGGCAAGAACGTATGAGAAGTTCTGCATCTTAGGTTGGCAGTACAGCAAGGCGTGGTGGCCGGTCAGGGGAGAACCTGGGGCAATGGTGAAGGTGCGGCAAACGAACAAAGACATCACTTCAGTCCTCACAAGTTGATTCCCCAATTCAAGGAAGGTAGGTACGACCTAGACGCTTATCTTCAGCGCTTCGAACGAATGGCAACAGGACTGGGATGGCCCGAACTGAAGAGCACAATTCACCTTGAGTCTGTGCTTAACTGGTTAAGCGTTGACAGTAGTTGACCGGCTGTCATCAACAGACGCGCTAGACTATTTGCACGTAAACCTAGCTTTGATGCAGAAATTTCGGTACACCAAAGAGGTGTACAAAGAAAAGTTTCGAGAGGCATAAGCTGAGGAGGGAGAAACAAGAAGACAGTTTGCCGCTCGGCTAGCCGGATATTTCGACTGGTGGATTGCAATAGGCGGCGTGGGTAAGACATTTTAAGCCCTTCGGGATAGGGTGGTGGTTGAGCAGTTTTGTTAGAGCTCTTCTAGTCATTTGCCAATAGTAAGGTTCTTGATGGGTTGAAAGGGTGGTTCCTCCTCGATGGTGTGGAGGAGGATGGCTTGCGTTGGACGGTGGCGGTGGTGTAGCAGTTCGGGCCAGACAACTGTTTACGCAGGTACTTTTACGCAACAGTTTAATAAAAGACAATTTAACATACGGGATACAGGAATACAAACATCGACAACCCGAGCCCCGGACTTGGCCGCCGTTAGAGAGCGGCTCCTTTCTCTCCAGCGGTACCGAACCAAAGACGCCTCGCTTTGTCTCGCCTGTGCTCTTATTGACACCAGCCTGTCCCTCTTTCCCAATTTCCCGTGGGAGTCAACGTTCTCATCCGGCGCTCCGAGCCCAGGGCTAGACGGCGCCAGGCGGAGGAGGCGCAGACGAGTCTGGCCCTCAGACACCACAAATCACCCCTGGCACTCTGAACACCGGCTGGAGGGACAGGTGCCGACAGACGAAGCACAGCGCCCAAGACACTTCTAGGAGAGCGATCGACACTTGTCAGTGGGAAGCGACAAACGACTCTCTAAGCAAACAACCCCAAGCGGTGGCACTGGTCGACTACCAGAGAAAAACACTTAACCGCGGAGCCTCCCCAGCTGCAGGCAGCCGAGCGGGGCGCGGGAGGCGCCCCGCTCGGACGTTCCCGAGTAACGGGACACCCGCACCGCAAAGGGGGCTTCCCGCCCCGCGCACAAAGTTCTCCCGCCCGGAGGTCGTAAACATCCCCTAGTGAACCCCACACGTCTCCCCCAAAATCGTTCGCGCAGGGCCTCCAGACGAAGTAAGACAACAAATAAAAAGGTTCCGGAACCTTACACGTCTCTCCCAAAACTGTTGCACGGCTTCTAGACGTGCCAACAGTAAAACAAAAAGGATTCCGGAACATTAACTACAACTAGAACATGCACTAAAAAAATAATCAGGTAAAGCCAGGTACAACATATACTGTATGATATAAGAAATATACGCTAAAACAACACAATGGCGGTCAGAACGCAGACCGTCCCGCTCGTTACAGGGATTCGCCGTGAACGTTCTCTCCTGCGGCACCCCACCGGCTGAGTGAGCGGAAACGTCGCCGTCTGCAGCCGGCGTGCCAGCAAGGTCTCGTGCGGTTGACTCTTTCTAGCATCGAACAGGCAGCCGCGACAAGATTGACAGTGCTCCCGCACCTCTCTTTCCATGTCAGGCCAGTAAAAGCTGTACCTTATTCTATCCCGCGTTTTCTTCCGGCCCAGGTGGCCTCCCGGAAGGACTCATGCGCGAGCAGCAGCACCTCGCCTCTTCTCGATTTTGGGAGCACTAGCTGCTTTACCCTCGTTCCGGCAAATGAACCCCAATGAAACAGTATGCCGTTTTCGGTGAACATGCCGCCTTTCCCCACGCGTGCGTCGCGCCGTGCCCTTCCCAGGGTGGGGTCGCGTGCCTGCTCGCCCTGAAATGCCTTGGTCGTCGGGCTGTCGCCCTCTCTTTTCTCCTCGGGGTCCCGATTCCCTGTGTCGGCCACGCCAGTTTCTTCGGCAGGCATGCCTGTCATGAAGGCGACGTCCGGTGCGGTAAGCCGCCCCTCATTCGGCGGGTCGTGCTGCTGGGATACAGCCGCACTTCTTACAGGGGGCATGCGGTCACTGATTTAGTCCCTGACAATAGCTCCCAGTCTTCCATCGAAAGGAGGCAGTCTATCTGGGGTGTCAGCTGTTCGGTGACGGCACAGAGCAGGCTCACGGGGCCGTTCAAGCTAACCTCCCCTCCCGTCGTAGGGATATCGGGAGTCGGGCCACCTTCGCGGTCTGCTCCTGGCCGAAGGCCGAAACAAGTTTGATGGTGCCGCTAGGTTCCCACAATGCGGGTGGAACGACACTCGCGCGCATAACCGTCACCTCACTGCCGGTGTCCAAAACGGCGCCCACGGTGGTACCGCCGCAGTCAAGTGTGACCTCGAGACACCTGGACCGCTTGGGATCCTCTAATCGAGCGGCGCCTATCCTAGCGACAAGATGATATTGCTCATCCCTCGTCTCCTCAGCGTGCCCAGCCCGAATGCTTTGAACATGCAATTTCTTGTCTCTGGCATCTTTTTGGCTCTCGTTGGGGACAGTCTCGGGCCAGATGGGACCCCTCATTACACACGTAACACCGGGGTGGCGACTTCGGCTTCGAGGTGCTGTTGGGAGTTTTCTCCTTTCTTTGCGTCCGCGTCACCCGCTCCTTTGGATTTCGCTTTCCCTCAGCCACCTCAAAGGTGTCAATAATCTTCGACATCTCGTGAGCCCTGAGCCACCCCCTTCTTCGCGCAGCGTTACGTGCCTTTGGGCTTCCGGACTCAGACATTCCTTGAAGCGGTCAGCCACCATTAGCTCGATTAGCGCCTCCAGAGTTTTAGTCTCGCGGGCCTCGATATAATAGCTAAAGTGGCTCGTCAACCGCGAGGCGAACTGAGCCCACCCTCGTCCTTGCGCTTCATTGCCTTCATGAAACGATCGCGGTGCTCCTCCGGCGTCACTCTTAAGCTCCTCGAGCACGGCTGTCTTTACCGCGCTGTACCTAGACAGCTCCTCCGTGGTTAACCGGGAGAAAAGGTATTCCGCCTTACTTGAGAGAGCGAGCATGATCAGGTGCACTTTGCTCCTCTCCGGCACGCCGTAAGTCGCAAACATCTTCTCTACCCGGTCAAACCATACGGGCAGCTCTGCGTCTTCGGGCACTTTTTGATTTCTCAGTAGTTTAGCGCACTGAGATACGGGATCTGGGCCGCCGGCCGCCCCCGACGCAGTCGCGCTTTCTGGCCTTTCGCAGCTAGCCCCGAGCTCGAGCTTTCGCAGTGCGATTTTTTCTTCCGACTCCAGCCGGAGCTTCTGCATCTCGAACTCGAGCTCGAGGCGTCTTAACGCAACGACATCGGTCTCGGCGCGGGTATCAGCAACCGTGGACGCTTGCCCCTCCGCACCCGACCCCTCCGAGCCCTCATTCATGTTTAACTCTGCTTTCTGTGCGCTTCGAGTCACCACAACCATTCGCTGCTACCTTTGAGACCAAACTGACACGCCAACCCCAGAGCGCGAAGCCTCCACTCACCCAAGGTGTTGAAGCTTGTCGTGCACTGTCGGCGGCCAGTCCTTCTTCCTCCTACCGTGGTGGCGCACTGATATCTGCAGCTGAGCACACTCCAAGGCTTGAGGCTTGGTCGGTTTCGGACGACCGCGAGAACCCTGTTGTCGCTCGGTCGTCTTCCGCACCGTAGCCCCGGCTCTTGTGCAGGAGTTTCTTGTCCGTAGCGTCCTCCGAAGTCTCCCGCTCCGTCGATTTCTGTCGACCAGCGGAACCTTGCTGCCGTCCGGTCGTCCTCTCCACCTCTGCCGGGCGGGGTCAAGGGATCGTTGACGTCCTGCTGGCTCTCACTCCCGTTCTGCTGACCCAGTCAACCGGGAAGAGGGTGCAGCTGTTCGGTTGTCTTCCCTCACCGTGGCCCCGGCTCTGATGCTGGCGACTTTTCGGCGTCTCCTCCCGTTCACTTGGCTCCTGCCAACTGGGAGGACGTTGTCGAGGTTTTGTACTCGTCCCCGTCCTGGCGTCTCTTTCGTCTGGTCGTCCCCGCCACAGTCGCCGTAGGAATGTCCAACACAATCCTGTCGGCTGCGCCAGTAAGGTTCTTGATAGGTTGTAAGACGGTGGTTCCTCCTCGATGGTGTGGAGGAGGATGGCTTGCGTTGGACGGTGGCGGTGGTGTAGCAGTTCGGGCCAGACAACTGTTTACGCAGGTACTTCTTATGCAACAGTTTAATAAAAGACAATTTAACATACGGGATACAGGAATACAAACATCGACAACCCGAGCCCCGGACTTGGCCGCCGTTAGAGAGCGGCTCCTTTCTCTCCAGCGGTACCGAACCAAAGACGCCTCGCTTTGTCTCGCCTGTGCTCTTATTGACACCAGCCTGTCCCTCTTTCCCACTTTCCCGTGGGAGTCAACGTTCTCATCCGGCGCTCCGAGCCCAGGGCTAGACGGCGCCAGGCGGAGGAGGCGCAGACGAGTCTGGCCCTCAGACACCACAAATCACCCCTGGCACTCTGAACACCGGCTGGAGGGACAGGTGCCGACAGACGAAGCACAGCGCCCAAGACACTTCTAGGAGAGCGATCGACACTTGTCAGTGGGAAGCGACAAACGACTCTCTAAGCAAACAACCCCAAGCGGTGGCACTGGTCGACTACCAGAGAAAAACACTTAACCGCGGAGCCTCCCCAGCTGCAGGCAGCCGAGCGGGGCGCGGGAGGCGCCCCGCTCGGACGTTCCCGAGTAACGGGACACCCGCACCGCAAAGGGGGCTTCCCGCCCCGCGCACAAAGTTCTCCCGCCCGGAGGTCGTAAACATCCCCTAGTGAACCCCACACGTCTCCCCCAAAATCGTTCGCGCAGGGCCTCCAGACGAAGTAAGACAACAAATAAAAAGGTTCCGGAACCTTACAGGCGGGAACTACGAGCGTTTTGCCTTGCTTTTATAACCGAAACCAGAGCAGCGAGATAACTGCCTTGCGTACTCCAAAATGACGGAAGCAATAAGTTTCAACAGGTCGAGTACGTCACCGCAGATGTAGGCGAGACGGTGCGCACTGTTTAAACGGTTGCAGTATCCACGAGTGGTACCAGGAAAACGACGTCAACAGAGAAGGAGCTCGCGATTCAGCATAATGCAGTGCGACGGGCCCGTGAATTTTCAATGTTCGGGGTAATGGTGGTTTAAAAAAATAAAAAAAACGCAGCGACACATTAGTGATCACGAATAACACCGGTCACAAACTCCCAAGCCCCACAGCTCCACTCGAAACCGACACGACGTACGACAACAAACTGCATCAAAACGCCCCAAAAGTGAAGGCGTCTGCTCCCGTACGCGTACTGCAACTAGCGGAAGTGAAGTGTTGGGCGGATGTCCTTCACAAGAATATATAAAAATGCTTTGCGCAAGGATAATTTCCATTGATTATTGAATGCATAATGATAAAATCCCTATAATTTGTTTTTTTCTATCTGATTCAAGCTAGTCGGACTGCTCATAACACTGGTTGAGCATGAAAATAACAAAAACATTCGAACTTTTTCATGGCCGGTTTAAGATTTATTGTTAATACATCGTTGTTTTTCGCAAAAGACTAACATTATAGATTTTGCCTCCATACTTTTTAAACGCAAACAGTTCTTACATATGGCTGTCCATGGTGTCGTGTTTTGTGTCTTCTTCTATAAATCTGTGACGGTCAGCGACCAAAGAGCTCACCCTCACATGTTAATAATAATAGTGTTTATATCCATCACGAGATGATGGTGGCAATCAGGAAAAAGCTGTGAGGCACAGCTTGAGGGGTTCTTGACCGCCCATATAGCAGCAGCGACAGAGTGGGAAAATAAGACATCAATGGAAAGAGAAACACAAATTTACAGAAAATGATTGCTATCACAGCATGTTGAGCTTAGATATGCCTGCGGGGAGAGAAAGGATGTTAGTAGGAAGTGTCGGGCGCAGTGTCGTTGCGGTGTTCGTGTTATGTGTGTGTCGGTGCTGTGTAATACGCGGCACTGGTGTTGTCTGCGGTATATGTAGGGTTGCTGTCTACTCGTGATCGTTCTCAGCGTATGAATAGACTCGGTTTTTTTTTTCACTGGCTGCTAGAAACCTGCACTAGGTGGCGCAAGTTAGCACCGATTCTAAATAGTTTGCTCGATTTATTTATCCATGTAAGTTTTGTATTCGTTTTTCTATCTAGCGGCTCCGTCGTAGCTACCGAAGCCACCGACTGCCGACGACGCACGTAAGTACGTACCTTTGCACGCAGCTACGTCCGCCGCTTGGAGACTATTTACTAGTGATGGACCGAATCTGCCGAACTTCAGATTCGGCAAAGTTCGGCAAATGCCGAACTTTTGAAGGAAAGTTCGGCAAAGATTCGGCAAAAATTCGGCAAATGTCTGCGCACGCGCGAGAACGCGACGGGGCCGTGGATTGCAAATGGACGCCGTGCAGTCGTGCGGTTACTATCGTGCCGTGCACGGTGGTGCAGCGTAATACAACCAACTCAAGCTCGTTGAGTACAACCAGTGGTTACGGCGAGGTGTGGAGTGAGTAGGCAACACGGTAACTGCGTTTGTGAGTGAGTGTGGTTCTCTTCAATATTTTCTGCCTCAAGAATAGAAGATCGACCAGTAATTTACGCAGTCCACTGCGCAAGTAACAAATGATGCGGTACATTCTGGATGACGTGATTTTCGTTTGACATTTCCAGTGATGCAACGAGGTAGTTGAAACATTGGCCGACAATTACTTTAAAGCACTCCTCGCAATTATAACAATTCTGTTTTCGGCTCAGAAGTAGTGTGTGCCGCTGCGCTGCGCACTCTGCGCGAGTGTGTGGGCCGCCCTTAATCTGCGAGTCCAATGGCCATATTTTGTCCTTCCTGTAATATTTGTTCGTCCGCGTCTAAAACGTCAAACTGTTGTGTGTTGTGTTTGTGTCTATTCATTAACTCACGGAAAGTTGGCTGGCAGGCGCCTCAGCGTACGGGTTTGTAACCTTTCTGCCAGCCGCGCACGCTTCCCGTGTTCTACTATTTTGTGCAAATAAAGATTGATTGATTGATTGATTGCTTTTTCAACTAGCGTTATTTCGCGATTTTCCTGTATCTGCATAAAACTAAACACAGAACTATAATGCTCGACGTTGCACATCCAACGTTTCTAACTCTCCCTATCTTCCTAAACGTTCGTGTGTGTCCTAACACCAGAAACTGGCATTTTAAAGGTTAAAAACGAACCGTTGCTAATATGGGACGCACACTTTCATGCAAAGCTGACGTCAAGTGACTCAAATCGAAAAACATGCATATTTACAATAATATTATTATCTTTTCTGGTGAAGGCTCAGCAATAGTTGCATTCGTTTTCGCGCACAGAACGGTGAGTCAGGACGCAGCGTTATTGCCCTCATTTTAACACTGTACACACACATGCAGGCTTGCGCTAATAATGCCTCAAAACCGAAACTCTCGTAGCGTGATTCGTGACTGCCACCGCTACTACCCAACCTCGTTGTCACGCCACTTCTGCTAGAAGTCACTCTAAAATTGCCAGTAAACACACAAAAACGACACCGATACAATTATCTTGTAGAATATCACCTTACTTAGTAATAACTGTGTCAATATGCATTACATGTTGCATTTAAGTTAAGAAAAAAAACATAAAACCTTTTTTCGCCAGAAAAAACTAAATTGCAACGTTAAGTCTGGTAACAATGTATTTTTGCCGAATCTTTGCCGAATCTCTAGAAAAATTCGGCAAAAGTTCGGCTTTGCCGAATCCCAAGATTCGGCGCCGAACTTTCGATTCGGCAAAAGTTCGGCCCATCACTACTATTTACAGTGTATGAAAGACATCGAACGAGAAGAAACGCGTCCTGAATGCTTTCACTCCGGCTGAATAGTGTTTCGTTTTACGTTCTTTGGCGAAGAGAACACACAGACAACCTTTCGTGCCGGAGTCAGGCTGAAGACTGACGTCTCGTTTATTAAATATAAAACGAAATAAAAGAAAGGCGCCTCTGGTACGGGGCGCTCAGGTTACGCGCGAAGCGGCGGAACGGATGTTTATATCTCGGGCTCCGCGCGAACGGTTGTTCTCGCTCGGTCGCTTTGGACTTTGGAGCTCGCTAGCGTCGGCGCGTCGGCGACTCCATAACATCCCTCTTTCTAAGGGAGCTTCGAAGAAGTGCCGAAACGGTCTGGCTCTTTTACACATCGGCCGTGCCGAGAATGTTTGTGGGAGGTGTCGGCACACGTTTCCTCGGGCCTCGTGGTTGTTTCGGGGAACTCTTCGATGCATTGTTTATCTTGTTGATCGGGAAAGGAATTAAATGCGTGCGATTTCTTCGGATCTCTTGACCCTCGGACGTTATCCAGTAAGATCGTGGTGTATGGGCCTTGTTCTGAACAACTCCGGTTCGCTTTAGGTCAATGACCCAAACTCGCTCTCCAGAGCCGAGTGGATCTAGTTGACGCACTCCGTGTCGCCGGTCGAAGTATTGCTTTTGTCGGTTCCTGTTTTCTTGCTCATAGTGACGCAGTTCTTTTTGGTCGGGTAGCTTTGGTTCCAGGAGCTGAGTGGCGATCGGTACGGTTGTACGCATCCTTCTCCCCATGAGAAGTTCTGTCGGACTGTATCCGTTGGGCAGAGGCGTTGAACGGTAGATCATGAGTGTCTCGTACGGATCTTCCGTTTTGCTGAGTGATCTCTTTATGATCTTCACCGCAGCCTCCGCCATGCCATTGCTCTGCGCGTAGCGAGGGCTTGATGTGATGTGCTTAAATCCGTAGGTCTGTGAGAACTTTGTGAATGCTGAACCTGTGGTTCCCGCAAACTGAGGACCATTATCAGACACCACTACTTCTGGGATGCCATGCCTCGCAAATATCGATTTGCAGTGCATTATTACGCACGCTGCTGTGAGGCTTTCCAGTCGGGCGATTTCGGGGTAGCGAGAGTAGTAGTCGACGACGACCAGCCACCATTTTCCGTGAATGAAGAAGAGGTCCATCGCCACTCTCTCCCACGGTCGACTAGGAAACTCTGACGGGATGAGGGGGAGCTTTCGGTTCTGGCCAGTTTTAATGCACTTTTCGCAGTTCTTGACCAGGCGCTCGATATGATCGTTTATCCTCGGCCACCACACCGATACATTTGCCCGTGCTTTGCATTTTCCTATGCCCATGTGTCCTTCATGAAGTTGTTGCAGGATATGTGGACGGCAGGATTCTGGTACCACAATTCTAGAACCATTCATGAGAAGGCTGTTTTGCACGGCAATGTGATGACGGTACTCGTAGTACTCTTTGAGGTCTGTTCCGAGATCTCGACGATTTGGCCAACCTTTATGGCTGTAGCTGGCGAGTCTTTGGCAAACATGGTCTTTTTTCTGTTCTGCCGTTATCCATTGGAGACTCGTTTGCGTTGCGGGTAGGGACGTCTCTATGTGTCGAATGAAGCAATCGATTTCCTCTTGCATCTCTTTGTCTTGCCGCTGTGGCAGAGGGCTTCTTGACAACGAGTCAGCTGCTTGGAGTTCCTTGCCCGGAACGTGGACAACTTCGAATGAGTAGCGCATTAGACGCATGCGCAGTCTCTGAAGACGTGGGGTTAGGTCGTCCAATGACTTTGATCCGAACAGAGAAATGAGGGGTTTGTGGTCGGTTTCCAGTACAAAGTGCGTTCCCACGATGTAATCTCGGAATTTTTCGCATGCCCACGTGAGTGCCAAACCTTCTTTTTCGATTTGGGCGTACCTCTTCTCTGTTTCCGTGAGTGTTCTGGACGCATAGGCGATGACGCGATATGATCCATCCTCCTGCTCTTGACGCAGCACTGCTCCCAGGCCGTAGGATGACGCATCTGCCGATACAATCGATCGTTTGTTGGCGTCGTAAATTCCGAGAACGGGGCAGGTTGAGAGGATTTCCTTCCACTTTGTGAAGGCTTTCTGCTGAGGATGTTCCCACACGAAGTCCACTTTGGAACTGAGCAGTGACGATAGTGGATGCAGTAGGTCAGACAGGTGTGGCACGAATCGTCCTAGGTATGTCGCCATACCCATGATGCGCTTGACTTCTTGCTTTGAAGTCGGTATGGGCATCTGTTTCACTGCGTTGACGATTGTCTCGTCTGGACGGACACCATCGCTGTCTACTTGATGACCTAGGAACTTGATACTTGTCACTCGAAAGACGCATTTATCCTCGTTGAGCGTGAGTCCTGCTGATGAGAGTCGCCTGAGGACTTCTCGCAGACGTTGCTCGTGCTGCTCGGACGATGACGCCCATATCAAGATATCGTCCATGTGGCAAAGTACTCCTTCCATTCCTTGAAGAAGTTGTGTAATACGTCTCTGGAAGTGTTCCGGAGCTGACGTGATTCCGAATGGTAGGCGATTAAAACAAAATCTTCCAAACGGAGTGATGAATGTCGTCAGGAGTCGTGACTTCTCGTCTAAAGGGATCTGCCAGAACCCAGAATTCGCGTCCAGCTTTGAGAAGATCTTGGCTCCCGCTAGCCTTCCCAGCGTATGCTCCACTGATGGGATGGGGTGATATTCGCGTTGAATGTGTTTGTTCAGTTGTGTGAGATCAACACAAATGCGAATTTTGCCAGACGGTTTGGGGACGATGACCATCGGCGCGCACCATTCAGTAGGTTCTTCTACTGGAGAGATGACACCTTGCGACTGCATGCTTTCTAGCTCTTTCTGCGTTTCACGATACAGCGAAAGCGGTACTCTTCTCGGTGATGCGATAGCAAACGGCGTCGCGTTAGGTTTCAGCTTGAGAACGTGAGCACCTTCGAGAGATCCCAGTCCTTGAAACAGGTGAGAGAACTCTTTCTTCGGTTCGCAAGCTTTGTTCGCAGTCATGCAGATTTGAGGGCCAAGCCGAAACTTTTCGATAGCTGGCTTACCCAAGAGAGGCTTGCGAAGTCCTTTCACGATGTAAACTTCTTCGAGTGCTTGTTGCCCACGGCAGTTGAGCTTCATCCAAGCTGATCCCATGACTTTAAGGGGTCGTCCGTCTGGACCATGAAGTCGGCGTTGGGGCTCGGAGAGCTTGTGGCACTTTGCGAAGACCTTTTGAAAGATGGCAGCTGGTAACACCGTTTCATCTGCTCCAGTGTCTATTCGGAAAACAACAGGAGTTTTGTCGACGAATATCTCGATGTCCCATTTTGCTGTTTGAGGAGAAGCTGCAGCTCCTACGAATCCTTGTTCGTGTACGAGGGAGTTCACGGTAGTTGAAGATTTGCAGACTGTTGCAAAATGTCCCTTTTCTTACACCTGTTGCAGCCTGCGTTCTTCGCCGGACACACGCTCCTCGGGTGAGCTTCTCGACCACACCAACGGCAAGGTTTGCCTTTTGGTTTGGGTGTCGCGGTCTTCTTAGTAGGAGTTCGAACATTTGAACGTTCAGTTCCTCGCTGAGCAGGTCCTGCTGCTGTCCCATTTTTGGCTGCTATACGGTCAACGTTGGCATCCTTTTCTTTTGTCGGTCGGAGTTCCACTTGTTGCTTCTTAATCACTTCCGATTGTCGCGCAGCAGCGATGGCCTTCTGTAGGTCCAGATCAGGATCCAGTTGAAGTTTTTCCGAAGTCCTGCTGTCCCGAAGACCAACAATCAGCCTGTCGCTGGATCAATTCTTCCTTCAGTGGTCCATAGTTGCACGTAGTGGCTAATCCATGGAGAGCAGTGACGTACTCCTCGACGGTTTCCGTCTCTAGTTGCGATCTTGTGTTGAACATGGCTCTCTCATACACCACGTTTCGACGAGGAATGAAGTAACGTTCGAAGTTCTCCATCACCTTGTCGAAGTCTTGAGCCTCGGTGTCGGACAGCTTGAAGGTCTGTAAGACGTCTTCCGCTTGTGGTCCCATGATGTAAATGAGAGCGTCGACTTGGTGTGATGATGGTTGAGATGCCAGTCCTGATGCACTGTGGAAACGCTTGAATCTCTTCTTCCACGCCGGCCATTCGTTAGGTGTTGTAAAACTGAAGGCTTCGGGTGGCGAGATGCGAAAAGTTGCCGTTACCGTTTGTTCGGTAGCACCGTTGTCGGCAGAAGTTGAGGGCTTGTCCATTGTTCCTTCGTTTGTAGTCGATCCTGCGCTTTACTAATTATTAGTAGACTCGCGGAGCGATCCCACTTCTGACACCATGTTTCGTTTTACGTTCTTTGGCGAAGAGAACACACAGACAACCTTTCGTGCCGGAGTCAGGCTGAAGACTGACGTCTCGTTTATTAAATATAAAACGAAATAAAAGAAAGGCGCCTCTGGTACGGGGCGCTCAGGTTACGCGCGAAGCGGCGGAACGGATGTTTATATCTCGGGCTCCGCGCGAACGGTTGTTCTCGCTCGGTCGCTTTGGACTTTGGAGCTCGCTAGCGTCGGCGCGTCGGCGATTCCATAACACGCGGCTCGCTGGGCTTGTCTCTCGCCTGTTCTCGGCTGCTGGCCGCCAAGTTTTATGAGCACGGTCAGCCAACACGCTCAACCCTGTTTCGCGGAGGGCAGACACGGTGTAGCGTGTTAAGTTTACACGGCACCTCGTGTATAGGCGAATAACACACATGGCTGCGTGTAAAACGAACATGTTTTGACGTGTCTGCTATGGGACAACGGTTTACACGTCTGGGCGTGTTATTTTTGCTAACAGTGTAGATCCCTCATACCTTGCCTTGTGTGATCTCCTTCGGGGCGGTCGAGGCAGGGCCTGATCGGATGGTGGCTAAAGTGGACACCCACAGCGTATATCCTCAAACGCCCAGAGCACTCCTTCGATAAGTTATCAGTGACACTGATATACTCCGTTCAACCTTAAGATGAGACTAGGAGCTCCGCCTTCAGCGCGAGCACTCTGGCTTCCCTAGCTTTTCCTCTCTTGTGTCCTCCCGAACCTATATTGGCCCTTCTTAACCATGTGTCCTATCTTCTATCCCCCCTCTTTAAAAAAAACAAAACAACTTTGATGTTTTTAGGTTGAGCACTAGTGTTCGGCCTATATGTGAAACCCTTATCTGCCATGCTTTGTGTTTCAGGTCCAGTGTGCACCATCCGACCCGTTTCCGCAACCTGCTACCGTCGTCCCTTCCTCTTTGAACCATGGACTCCTCCCGTTTCGCGTGCCCACCCAGATCCGCGTCTACAAACCTCATACCGTCACTACTTAATGTTTAAAATATGAACCCCTCCCGTAGCTTTGTATAAACACCCCCCCCCCCCCCGGATTCAATTGTAATAACTATTGCTTATGAAGCCTGGACTGCGGCCGAAACGTCGAAATAAATCCGTCCGCTGTTGTTTCACCGAAGGATCTCTATCCCATATATATACATATAATTTTTTCCTCGATTTACAGTACGGTTTAGAATCACCGTATATATATATCGATTGAGGATTTTGCGGTAATAACGAAACAATGAGTCGAACAACCTGTTTTTAGTCTTGGCTCTTAATCGTCGGCTCCGGAATGGTGCCTTCACCGCAACTTGTTGAACCACATCGACACTTTCTTTCAACGCTTTGTTTTGGTTTGCTTAAGAATGGCAGATTTGCATTCATATGACATAAAGGAAAAGCCATAACGACGGGGTGGAGTGGTGTAGTGGTCTGCACACCCGACCGGATGTTGGGAGTCCCGAAGTTCAAATTCCGGCTCCGTCAAAAATTTTGTCTTTCGGTGGATTCGTAAACTTTCATTCATTTGATCAAAAACGGTTCATTCATCAGCATATGTATATATATATATATATATATTGATCTGTCGATTTTCAAGTAGCAAATTTTAAGCATAACTGTAGATAACATTGTAATAACGCAGGTTTGCCTTTAAAAACTGTGGGCTTCGGTTACAATGAGGTCCGAAATGATGCAAAATCTTTATTGATTCACCACATGGATACATGGGGTGAATGAGAGGCCGGAGAAAAAGCTGCAGAAAGGTAGATCGATGGAGCTCTGAACCCCCGATTCAGCAGCTGCGATGGTGTACACAATAAAACGCGTTCAGTAAAATCAGTGTTCCTATTCATACGTATTAAATTAACAATCTAAGGATACAGTTGTTAGACATTCGCTCGACATCTTTATTTCTATCAAAAAATAATTCAATGAAAAATGGTAAAGTATAACTTATTTTCTGTTTTCCATAGTTTGTTCGGCACTTCGGTATATGCCAAGGCTGGTGATGTCTAGAGTAGTAAGAAATGGTTTACTGCTTTCCAGCCAAATAATTCCCAAATAAGCAAATAACCACATAATAAAAATTGTTCTAGAGGATCCATATGCCGCGTTCTTATAAGCAACTGTTAAACTTTAGTTATAAATTTGGTGAATGTTAAGAATTTTGTATAACTTAAACAATGTTTATGTATGATGAGTGTAGAAAACATTTGCAATTATTCTTATCAACTTTTTGTAATAAATCTATCTTATTTACATTTGAGTAAGGTGTATTGCCCCAGACTAGGTGACAGTAAAACGAATGAGAAAAAATAACGAATAAAGTAAAACCTTTTTGCGCGTGTTGGAAGAACATGTCAGTGCTTATTAATTGTTCCTACGCATATTCCTAGCTTCGAGCAAAGGTATTTAACGTGATTATTCGAGAGCATGTCATTAGAGATAATAACTCCGAGCATTTTAATGCTTTTTCTAGAAATTCAATGTTGAATGACCCAAAATTCAAGGGACTGTAGAGCCTATCACCCGATCAACGGGGTCGGAACATTATTATTTTTGTTTTTGATACAATTATTTTCAAACAATATACTTGAACCCAAGCTTCTAATTAAAAAAAATGCATTGACTTTATTTATGAGGTCTTCGGATCCGTCAGAAAAAATATGCTTGTGTCATTCGCATAGATTATATATTTAGAATTTCAATCAATGTCCACTACATAATTAGTATATAATAAAAAAGTGGCCCCAGGATACTTCCTTGAGGGTCTAGAGATGATATGTTCGAAGGAATTGATATCTGATCATATTTGCACAAATTGGGAGAGAAATTGTAACTACGATGTAATTAGCTCCAGTGGAATGTCGCGAATGCCATAAGCGAATAATTTATGAAACTAAATTGAATGAATAATGCAATCAAATGCTTTACTAAAGCTTCTGATTTCTTATATACAATCTAATACAATGATACAAAAAACACAAAAAAACTGCTGTCCTTTTTTAGATTTTTGAAAAGAAAGAAACATGGTATTCAAAAAGGCCAACTCTTATCTGTCTGGTTCTAGGTAGCGCCACGGCGCGGATCCGTGAACCTGAGACAGGTATGAACAATTTTTTTTATAAATATATCTTCGTTTTTTACGTCAAGCACACTTGGATTCCAAATTTGAGCACTTTTTTAATACCCCATATTGCCGCGCGCGCAGCTGGCCAAGTAGGCAGCGGGGCCGTGGACTAAGGGTTATCGTGCTTGCCTCTCACGTCGAAGAGCTTCAGGCGCCAGCCGTGGTCACCGCAATTTCTGAGGAAACCTCGTCAACACAGCAGAAGAGCACGTCGCCACCGCAGCTCGACATCGACCCCGAGCTCCCAGCTCCTAAGCGCCGGCAACTGGTTGACCTCCTCGCCGCATACAGGGACTGTTTTGCCACGTCGTCGACAGTTCGCGAAACAACAATAGCGAAACATCGCATTATTACCGACGACGACGCGCTCCCTGTCCACCAGTCACCGTATCGAGTCTGTTTTAAGGAAAGGAAGGTGATTCAAGATCAACTCCAGGAAATGCTCGACGACGACATCGTTCAAACCTCTGGAAGTCCATGGGCGTCCCAGTCGTCTTTGTAAAGAAGAAAGACTGAACCCGGATGTTCTGCGTGGACTATCGTCGACTGAACGCTGTGACTAAGAAGGACGCCTATCCGCTCCCCCACATCGACGATACGTTAATCTGACTGCGCCACTCCCGATATTTTTCGTCGATGGACCTGAAGAGTGGTTATTGGCTGATTGAAGTCGACAAACGTGACCACGAGAAAACTGCCTTCGTCACTCCAGATGGACTGTACGAACTCAAAGTGATGCCGTTCGGACTTCGTACAGCACCAGCCACCTTCCAGCGTGTCATGGACACCGTGCTGGCAGGTCTGAAATGGCAGAGCTGTCTCGTCTACCTGGACGATGTCGTGGTATTTTCACGGGATTTCGACGAACACCTGAGACGACTTCGAGCCGTGCTTCAAGCCATCAAGACCGCCGGCCGGTCACTCAAGCCAACAAAGTGTCGGTTCGCCTATGGTGAACTAAAGTTCCTTGGCCATGTCATGAACAACAAAGGTGTTCTCCCTGACCCCGAGAAAACCTGCGCCGTAGCGGCCTTTACGCCGCCGTCTGACAAAAAGGCCATGAGAAGATTCCTCGGACTCTGTGCCTACTACAGACGGTTTGTTCGGGACTTCGCCAAGCTGTCCGCACCACTGATGCACCTCACGAAGAACGCCGTAAAGTTTGAATGGACCGAAGAACACCAGGCGGTCATTCGATGAGCTAAAACGAAGACTCCAGACGCCCCCGATCCTTGGCCATTTAGACCAGTTCGCTGAAACAGAGATCCACACGGAAGCCAGTAACACCGGACTTGGCGCAGTACTAGTCCAAATGCAAAACGGGGTAGAACGAGTCATCGCATACGCGAGTCGGACGCTGTCTAAGGCGGAGAAGAACTGCTCAACGACTGAAAAGGAGTGCCTTGCTGTCGTCTGGGCAATAACAAAGTTCCGCCCATATTTGTATGGAAGTCCTTTTCGCGTATTCACGGACCACCACTCACTCTGCTGGCTCCCAAATCTGAAGGAACCCTCCGAACGCCTCGACCGGTGGAACCTGCGACTGCAGGAGTTCGACATGACCGTGGTGTACAAGTCCTGCCCAAAGTACAATCACGCCGACTGCCTGTCAAGGGCCCCAGTCAAGGCCGGTCTTGCCTGCACTGAAGACGACGACGATGAGTGTTTCTTCGGCGCTCTGGATGTCAGCGACATGGCAGCACTCTAGCAAGACGACCCTGAACTACGAGCGCTCATCGAGCACCTAGAGGGACAAGCGAGTACGGTTCCCTGTGCTTTCGTACGAATCCTGCCTACCTTCTCCATGCGGCAAGGGGTGCTGTACAAAGAGAACTTCGTCAACAACATAACAGCATGGCTGTTGGTTTTTCCTTCCAGCCTTCGAGAAGAAATCTTCCAAGGATGCCATGACGACCCAAGGGCTAAACACCTTGGCTACAGCAGGACGCTCGCCAAGATTCGAGAAAGGTACTACTGGCCGAGGCTACCGAAGACCGTTCCCCTCTACACTCGGTCATTCCACAAGTGTCAGCGACGCAAGAAACCGCGGATGAAGCCGTCAAGATTTCTGCATCTGATTTCTCCCCCGTCCACGCAGTTCCAGCAGATCGGAATGGATTTACTTGGCCCTTTCCCGCCGTCAAAGTCGGGAAACCGCTGGATAATTGTCGCCACCGACTATCTCACACGGTACGCCGAGACGAAAGCCCTTCCATCAAGTACGGCTGTTGAAGTCGCCAAGTTTTTCATCGAGTCCACTGTCCTCCGGCATGGCGCCCCTGAAATCCTCATCACAGACCGTGGATCCTCGTTCATGGCCCAGCTGACGCAAGAGATCCTTCGTCTCAGTGGCACCGGCCATCGTCGAACCACTGCGTACAATCCGCAGACAAATGGATAACAGAAGGGCTAAACAAAACTATCGCCGACATGATCTCCATGTATGTCGACGTAGAGAACAAGACTTGGGACGAGGTGTTACCGTACGTCACGTTTGCTTACAACACGGCGGTACAAGAGACCAAAGGAGTAACACCGTTTCAGCTGGTGCATGGCAGAAAAGTAACGACCATGATTGACGCGATGCTACCCCACGAACCAGCTGACGATGGGAGCCCCGACGCCCAGGTGGTTGCTAAACGAGCCGAGGAAGTTCGCCCGCTCGGCCGACTCCGAATTCAAGATCAACAACGTGTCGACGGTACGCGGTACAACCTTCATCGGATCGGTCGTTCGCTTCAAGCCCGGAGACCTTGTGTGCGTTTGGACCCCGATATGACGACGCGGTTTAAGCGAGAAACTCCTGAAGCGCTACTTCGGACCCAACAAAGGGCTTCGTCGACTTGGAGATCTGAACTACGAGGTGATGCCCGACGGAACAAGAACATCACCACGCCGCCCACCACGACCTGAAGTCGTCCATGTCGTGCGCCTGAAGCCGTACTACGCTCGATAGGACTGTGGACATTGTGTTTGAAATAACTTTAGCTTGCCGTTTTTTTTATTTGCTTTGTTTTGTTTTGTGTTGCCTCTGGGCGATGCACTTTTTAATGGGGGAGTAATGCCGCGCGCGCAGCTGGCCGAGTAGGCAGCGCGGCCGTGGACTAACGGTTATCGTGCTTGCCTCCCACGCGAAGAGCCAGGGTTCGATTCCTGGGAGTTACTCGTCATTGATTTACTCTTTCAGTTTAATGTTCTGGTGAATTCGAGAACATTGTTGTTTATTATAGGTCCGAATGCTCCACGCGTCGATCCTGCTGTTTCGCCGACATCGACGCCTGCGACGCTAGCCTTGCTCTATTTTTGTTTTGGGCACAAGTTGGCATCATTAAACGTTTAGTTTCTTAAATTATTTGCCGCCTCATCATTTGTAATTCGTGACAGTATAATGACGGTAGTAGAAGCGGATCATAAATCCAACCTGTACAAGGAGTGCATTTACCTTTAACACCACTCCAGCGGTGACAAATTTACTGCAAAAGTTGGTGAATAGTGAATGTTCCCAGAGAGCGTACTGTCTCAGATGGAAACTTCAACTCCCGCAGTAAAGTCACGCTTATCTTCGCTTTGCTTCGCAACAGTTGGTGAGAAAAGATTTCTTGCGCTCTTCTGAAAAAATATTTAAATTGACATATTATTCATGACAATGCACAGCGACGAGGATGGCTGAATAAACTCCCGCATGTTCCGGCTGTAGTTCGCTTCTTGCGCTTCCCTCCTAGTCCTGATTTGACGTGCCACTTTCTACGCACACAATTAGAGTTGGGGAAGCCCAGTCTAGGTCGCTGCAGCTCAATGAAGCCAGCACGACCTAGCTTCTTTGGTCGAGGGAGTGCCTGTGGTCGCATGAGAACGTGTTCACGAATTTTCAAAATGGAACCCGCTGTACCAGCTATTGCCGAAAATGGTTCGTTGGGATTGTACCGAGCGCTAGCGTCACGATTGTCTGCTGAGGGAACCACTCTAGCTTCAGACAGAAGGTGAGGTCTGAGTGCGAAATCCGGATTACGTCAGCAGTACGTTTGCTAGCTCCAAGCAAGGACAGTTTGAAAAAAAAAAGAAAAGTGGGCAAGAAGATAAGAGGACACAGAGGCAGGCGTGTTTGGGGCTATCTATTTGGCCTTCTGTTGGAATTCGGAGACTGCGTCTTACTCGTGCCTTGTTTGCCGTTCTGTGTTTCGTCGCTTGGCTCCAAGTTTGCATTCGGTTCAGCTATACCCTGGAGTTTGATGATTCCTAGTTCCGTAGACTGTTCCGACGAATTTTTTTCCAGAGATACGGAGTACAGGATAATGGGAAGTGTAATTAAGATAGAGTAGCAAATACTCTACTCCAAATGTATTTGCAAGATACCGAAATATACCAAAAGTGTTTGAAATACAGTATCTTGAGGATTATGTAAGAGAGGCACAAGCCTAGGTAAAATAAAGCCAAGTCATTAGCCAACGATACACGTTAGAGCT
>JAZHYW010028269.1:0-47779 GCA_037355805.1 Ixodes ricinus | reverse complement strand
TATTGTTTGCGGAGGTTCAATAAGATCTTCATCCCCGCCCCGCGTCAGTGAGTATATACTTCACGAAATCCGGAGCGTCTGCTTTCCTTCAACGCACGCAAAGCGCAGGTGGATGGATGGATGGATGCTAACGGCTGTACCCTTTATATCGGGTGGTATCTTGCGCCACCTAGCCTAGAAAAGCCAGAAAATAACTTTAAACCAGTGTTAGCCAACGCGTTGCAAGTAGCGGCGTTACCCGTAACGCGTGACTTGTTTTCGGTAACGCGTAACGTACTCTTTACGTCTTCAAAACAGTGACGCGTAACGTACTTACGTTACTTATGTCGAGTAGCGGGTAACGTAGTTACGTCACTCGTTACGCATTCTTCTCAAAACTTAAAAAAAATTACACTTAAATTGTTTTCTCCGTGTTTCTAGGCGCCAAGTTACGTGATTTTGCTTTTGTTTTTGGCGTTTGTTGGCGGTCTTTTCTTGTGAGTATTTAGGTGAAACCGTACGAAAGATTGTAATTGTGTTCAATTTCTGCGTGGACGTAATATTTCTTGAAATACGGCGCTTATTCATACCTCTAACGTCAAAAACAGTAAAATGTGTTAATTTGTAATTTAGAAAGTAATGCGAAGGTGACGTGCTTTATATCGGTAACGGTAACGCGTTCCTTTTATTTTGAAGTAACGTGGGTCGGTAACGCGTTCCTTCTATTTGCAAGCATCGAGTAATGTATTTCGTTACTCTTTCTTTTCCATAACGCCTACAACACTGGTTCAGACCTATAACTGGGTCTAAACTAGGCGGTGGCAGTGAGCCTGGTGAAAGGTCGTGCTATTCCGCAACGCAGACTGTTTTGCGTGTCTCGACCTATTTCAGCCTCGTCATTCAGCGAACTCCGTCAGATTCGAGCGATTGACCTTCCCAAGTGCCTTGCAGGAAAGCAAGCACTCCAGGTGTCTTGGGAGTGTAGAAATGAATAACTACAGGAGACGTACGGTCAGACAATCGGCCTCCGTTTGACGCTCATCGTGGCTGGAAGTCGTGAAGCGTTGACGTTACGCTTTATAGTTACCAGACGCTAACATAATACGTAACAAGGATGAACTGAAAAAGCTCGACGAACTGGAAGGCCGAAAATAATTTCCCTGGAAAAGGGGAACAAGGTGGACAAAGGACAAACACAAATCTCCAAATACAGCTAGGTGACTGGTGCGCGACCGATAAATCTGCCTGGTCCTGGTGTGGAACCAGAGACCTGGTTAGCTCAGTTAGTAGAGCGTTCCACTGGAAATGAGAGGTCCTGGTTCGATACCAGCACCAGGAAGATATTTTTGGTCGCGCACCAGTCATCTAGCTGTGTTTGGAGATTTGTGTTTCCCCTTTGTCCCCCTTCTTCCCCTTCTCCAGGGATTATTATCGTCATTCTTGCCAGGTCGCGCACCTGCATTAATTGCATTATCATCAGGACTGGAAGAGTTTGTTTAAATCTTTTAGACCCCTAACCTTTTTTATATAGAAATGAGCCAGAGTAGAAATATAGAAATGAGCGCACTTGGAAAGGTCATCAGAGTCGTGTCTCGTAAATACGGACTCTTTCCGTTTCCGGGAAATACCGTCCATAATGTGAGTTGTCCATAATACTGGGACCAAGGGCGGATTTATGGGTCAGGGTTTGGGGGGGGGGGGGGGGGGGGGAGGCGTTATAGGCATTTGGTTGGCGGGAAAGGGGGGGGGGGGCGGGTCTTCAGAGAGATGACGTTGCGGCGGAAACGTTGCCCAGGTCTAAATTGACCGAATATTTGCTAGCTCATCAATAACTAAAGTTTTGGCTGGTGTATATCGATTTCTTTCATTAAAAAAAAGTTGACCTTGAGAGGCTTAGGAGGGGGGGGAGGGGGGGAGGTTTGTTCCGTGGTTGGTTTGTCCCCAATAGTTTTCCCCCATAGCGGGGTATCCGTGATAAAGGGGTCCAGATTAACCAGACATGAGTGTATTCGGCGAATACTACCATTACTCTGCTGAACACATTTCACTTCTTGTGTGCACACGAAAAGCGTGAGGACGAAAGTCTCGAATATGAAGTGGCAACTGCCTTTCCCAGCCACAGCTCTTTCACAACTGCTTCCTCCTTAGCCCTTTTCTTTTCTCCGGTGACTCACCCATATATAATAATAATAAAAAGAAAACATTTCACTTTACAAAATAAGGCACGAGATAAAACTCGGCGAAGCTCGAATACTTTTTACTGCTGCCCGCAAATTACCCAGGCCGTTCGTCCCTAGCGTTTCGCTCGAAGGACTCGCCTCCGTCACGATTCAGAACAGCGTCTAGCGTACCGCGTTCACCCTAAGCTGACAGTGCGGTGGGAGCTGCCCGCTCGTTGGACCATTCGCGCGTCTACCTTTTCCCACGTGACCACACTGCCGCCCAATACCCACGCGCAGAGAGCGGGGGCCAGCTGATCAAGGGAGGCTGGTGATTGGTCCGGCGAGGGCGTAGCTCCCACCGCACTGTCAGCTTAGGGGCGAACGGACTGTAACCAAATGACCGTGCCGACAAAAGAAACCTTGGACACTCGTTAGACGGCCACCTTTTTTCTCTTTTCTCAACTCAAAACGCGACACGAGTTTGTTGCGGTCCTTGAATACGTCGAGCGGCGAATATGGGTCACACTTCTTTGTCGTAATGAGATTAGCCGAGCGTATCGATAAAGGTTGGGGCCGTGTATGTGATATGCCTCCTCAACCTAATCAACTTAACGCCGTTTAGATTTGCATAGTAGTCCCATGTAAATGAGAGGAAGATTAAGTTTATTGCCTGCAAGCGCTCGGTGTATACGCTGTGTTCGAGCACAAATAAAGTTTGGATTAAAGTTCTCCTTACTTCAGTTATCAGGTCCCAAGGTTGGAATGAGTAGCCAACGTTGCGGAATGACGTACCCTTATCCCATTCCAACTCCATTCCAGGGAACTAGGTTTTCCGATAATTCCATTCCTTTGAACTCCCAGGAATGCGAGCACTCGTTCCCACTCGTGGAGATGGCTGAACCGTTCCATTTCATTCTTCTAATTCCCAACGGTGAAACGTGGCGCTTGACTCAGCCACATTAAATTGCCGGAAAATAAGGTCAGCATAAAGCTGACGTTATCAAACGGATAGACGACTCAAAAATATGCAAAACACGTCCCAAAAGTATTGATTCTACTAAGCCAAACGGTGGTCGCACGTTGCGCTGGTGGCACTTCAGATATCGATCGCGCGACGAAGCGTAACAACCTCGTAACAGACGGCAGAACTTCAAACCACCCATTATTTTCGCAAAACACCGTACATATCCTCCACTTCAAGGAGGTACAATGCAATCAAGGAGTCACGCATTAAAGAAACGCGGGCGGCGTGGCATTGTCCTTGCCTGGTGGTTATACAGCTGGTGCTGTAATCGCACATAGTCACAATAGCCGCATTGACGCGTCTCGCTGTTGCCATGGACGAGACCTTGTCCGCCTACAGCTCTACAGCTTTGGTCGTTTCACTTGGGGTGCCGCTTCCATCCTCGAAGGAACATGAGCCGGTAAGATACATCCAAGCCGTCAGTTACCTAAAGGGCAATGATCCTGTTTCAAAAGCCCCTTTTGATCCCATCGACACAGCTAACATATTTATTCCCAATCAATTCCTCCCACTGCTGCCGCCATGTCTCTTCCCGTTCCATTTTCGGTTTCGCGGAACGGCCGAGGTGGAATCGGATCATCTCAACTCCGGAGTGGCAACTTTTGCAACACCGATGGTAGATACGCTCAAAAGAAACGTCTGTAGGTTGTTTTGCACCGCGGAACACGTAGACGGCCGATCAGGACGGAAGAATGTACACTCAGCAGATACAGCAAAAGACGAGAAAGCTAAAGACATGCGATTAGATCCAAGAGAATGCGACGTTGCGCCGGGAGCCGTGAGAAGCGGAGCGTCTACTCCTGCTCCACAACTGCCCACATGCCGACATTTCTATCTCCGTCTAACTGCATTCTAACTTTACCGTTTGGGGGATATACTTCTATTTTTCAACGCGATTGACTGCCTCCGTGTTTTGCAGACAAATAAACTCTGACTTTTTGTGTGTGCGTACTCATAGCAGCGATTAATCCATCGCGTGTTCTGCGAGAAAGCAGGCACTCAGGCATGTTTTAGAGTGTACATCATCGCCCGTTGTGTAGCCGGTCTTCTCGGGAGACCAGCTATGGATATCCACGAATTGAAATTTGGAGCTACAGAGCGTAGCGCAGATCAACCCGGACACTTCTTTTTATTTGGTCATCATCAAAAGTCAGTAAGGTAGCATAAATCTTTCCTTCCTCTCTCAAAACTTGCACATCCAAGACACGTGCGTCCATGACACCAGGCATACTTGTCTCGTTACACAGGTGTTGCGATGTACGTTAGTCCAGGCCAAAAGATAGCCTATATTCCTGTTGGGAGAGATGTCGCGGGCATTCCGATGCCTCACCGAGCAACGGCGATACGACAATTCTACGCTGAACTGAAATGTAGCGATGTCCGAGTGTATATCCCAGCACCGCTATACACTCTAAACCTGGGCTGGGCAGTATCGCGATACAAATGTATCGCGATATTACCTTAGAGATACTTTCGAGTATCTATGTATCTGTATCGAGATACATTTGAAAATGTATTTGTACCTCAGTAGTGACATAGATTTATAATGTATCAGCTTGTATCGTGATACGTTGCCAGACTTAGGTATTTTGTTACATTTGTTGCTCTTTTTAAGATAAACTTAATAATATAAAAACACCTCTTTGGTGCAACTGATTCGCAATTTCTAATATGAAACTGCCTTATAACATGATTCATCTCAGTCACCAACATAAAAAAACTGTGGTTTATAGAAGGTTACTTTCAAGAATAGCAAAATCAGCTCCTCTCACAAAGCCCTCAGCCCTCTCCAATTTAGCAGAGCAACTATAAGAAGTTAGGTGGAAAAAGTACGGCTCTGTTGTCCAATCTCCCCACACTATGGGTGACTCAGAGGCATATAAGACGACCATTTTAGAGATGCGCCCTTACAGTAAAACAGGGCTCATTTCGGGCAGACGCCTTACATCAAGCATGGTAGGCAGTCTTTACCGTTCTGTAACTATGTGGTTCAACAGGGGTGACATGCCTTTTTTAGCGGCATTAATGATAAATGGAGAGTTCGAGGTAAGGCGTAGCGCACAAAATGGCACAAAACGAGGAGCACAAGCATAAATTATCATTTGCTTTCGCCACCAACTACACCCTCGCCACGTACCACCGGGAAGAAATGCATTTGTTTAAGTATCTGTGTCTGTATTCCGAAACACTTTTTCGGCCTGTTTTTTTTTTAGAAGTATTTCAGGGATATCCTGTTGTCATAAAAGACAAATGTATCTCAGTATATGTATTTTGAGCCTTAAAACACACTCTAAAAAATGCCTGTGCGTCTACTTACCCGCAAAAGACTCAAAGAGCCAATCTCTGTGATCTACGAAATCAGCTCAGCGAATGATGAGGCGAAACATCTATTTATACCTCAAAATTCAGTCTTCGCTGTGGCATTTACGCCAACGCAAAGCGTCGACGCTTAGCATAGCGTAATGCCACAACGCAGACTTCATTTTTGGGTCACAAACAATGCTCCGCCATCATCGACTAGCTGGTAATTCCGTGAATCACAGAGTTGGCTTTCTCTAATGTTGCGGGTAACTCGGCTGCAAACCCTTCTAAATGCTGCATGTAGCTCAGTATGTTGTATTCCCGAATACTATTTGGGAGTATCTACTGCCCAGCCACTGCTCTAAACAAAGTCTCCAAGTTCCGCGTTTCCCGCAGAGCGCTGCGAGATATTAAGTCACGGCGACAAATTGAAGGATCCCGGCGGAATCCACGAGGCGAATACATTTAGAGCTTAAAAAGTGTCATCTGCGCCAATGAGAATCCGCCTGTGAGAGAAGTCATGCGCGGCCTTTCTGCCACATCTCTTTTTTTTTTGTCTAATCATTATCTGAGGCACTCGGTATGCGCTGGGATCCTAAACTATTGCTCATAACCGATTAGAGTCGTTTGGTGCTCTGCAGGAAAGTTAGACTCGCATGATCTGACGTAAAAGCTACGCTTGGAAGAGGGTGCAAAGTTGGGGGACCGATGTTACGAAAACTGTGACGTCACTGAAGTGACGTCACACAGAGCGCCTGCCGACCGATTTGCATCGCTGCGCTCCCTGACGACGCGCTGTGCCTGCTGTCGAGAACCGCGCAGTGCGCACATGCGTCCCTTTAATGCGATAGCATTCTTGACCCTACCCGGATTTCGCCGAGACTTTCTGGATTCTCACACTCCTTCGCATTAGCGCCCTCTTCGAAAGACCCCAGCGACCTCGGCGTCGTCATAGCAGGTCGTCAGCAGGACCCGTCCCTGAACGTCGTGCTTGACGTGTCCTCTAGGACTTTGTTTTCGAGGACAACGTTCTCTAGGACGTCGTACTCGACGGCGTCCTATACTCATTGTCGCTGAGTGTGCGGTGCGTTAGGAAGGCAACGACACGCGAAGAGGGGGAGAAAGAAAGGGCGGGCACTACGGTAGGCGGGAGGGAGAGGAGGGCAAGGGAAAGCGAGACGAGCGAAAGGGAGAGCATTAGGAACCTTCAGAGAGGAGAGGAGGAGTTTCTCTCCACCTCCCCAACCTGCTTGCTCTTTCTCCCCTCACTTGGCGTTGCCTTCGCCTGTACTGCACACAACTAGTGACACGGAGTATATACGTCGTCCTTGAGGTCTTGCTAGAGGCCTTGAGGTCGTCCTTGACATCGTCCTCTGGGACGTAGTCCTCGACGTCTTCCTAGAAGTCGCCTTTGAGGTCGTTCTTCAGGTCGTCCTGGAGGTCGTCCCAGAGGTCGTCTAAGACGTGGTCTTAGACGTCGTCTTTGACGTCGTCCTCTAGGATGTCATCCTCGACGTCTTTCACAGGGTCGTCTTAGAGGTGGTCCTTAAGATCGCCCTAGAGGTTGTTCTAGATGTCGTCCTTGAGGTTGTCATAGAAGTCGTACTTGAGATCGCCCTAGAGGGTTGTCCTAGAGGTCGTCCTAGACGTCGTCTTTGATGTCGTTCTAGACGAATGCCATCGCAATTCATAGCCAGCCAACATATAGTGGTTTCTGCAGCAATTTCTTGTAAAGCTAACGAGCAAGCCAGCAGCGCTTGCTCGTTAGCTCGCTTCAGCGTGACGCACTCCTGCCTGACTGAAGCGGCGATAGACGCCGCTCCTGTAGCCGCGATGCCACAATCTTCGCCGGTCACTCTGCACAGCGGCCGAGCGGCCGAGCTCGCATCCTCTGTGGTACGGGCAGTTCACGCGACTCTCAACCGCGACTCGGCGAAGCGTTAACCCCCCCCCTCCTCTCATTTTTTTTGTGCGACTTACATGTAGTTCTACTGAAATTTATGGAAAATAGACCTATGCACCGGCCAGTATTTTAGAGTGTATACACTTAAAAAAACCTGGAGCGTCTACTTTTTTTGCAGAACGTTTGGAGAACCAATCGCTGCGATTTGTGAAGAGAGCTCGGCGAATGATGACGCCCAAAATATGTCGACAATAGAGAAAGACGAGCTGTATTGTCACATTAAGCCGTACGTTCCACGTATTTACTTCATGATCTCGGTCACAGCGCAGACCGCTTTCTGTTGGGAACGACTTTCCAGCCTATGTCATTCTCCAAGCTCCCTCCGCACAATGCAGCGATTGGCTCTTCCAACTGCTTTGCAAGGGTGTAGACGCACTGGAAAAAAAAGTCAGAATTCACTTTTGTGCAGTACAAGGAGACAGGTAGTCAATCACGGCGAACAATAGAAGGGCTTCAGCGAATTCCGAAGCTCGGAATATAATTAGACCATAAAAATGCGATGTTCGCAGGGACAATCACCGTGACGTTTCACTCGCTCAGTGATGGACCTAATCATATTTCGTGCGTCGTCATTCGCTAAAGTCTTTCTAATGTTAGCCGTCGTTGGCTTCCTGTAAGAAAGTAAGAAACCTGTGTTGTTGTTTTTCTTTCTTTTTTTTTCGGCAAACATTACTTTTGTTTTGTTTGAAATTTCGCGGCGTCGCCGTCGGCGTAATCGCCCCGCTGAATTTGGCGAGAAATTGAATTAGTGTTGAGGTCACCTGACGTCAATTTTCCCGCTAAATCTAGCGGAGAAACTGAATTTGTTCATGGGTGACGTGACACGAAGTCACGTGACGTCATTTTTCCCGCTAAAGTCAGCGGGGAAACTGAATTGGTGTTGAAGTGACGGGACGTTAATTTTCCCGCTAAATTTAGCGGGGAAACTTAACCCGCTAAATTTAACCGGGGATTTTCTTGCTAAATTCAGCGGGAACATTTTCCCCGCTTAGTTTAGCTGGGTTAAGGAGGAGGAGGAGGGGAGGGTACGGAACAGAGGGGCACACAATCCCTTCCGTACCTTCCCCTCCTCCTCCTCAAGAGCTGCGCTCAAATTTCGCATTACAGAGATCTGTAAACGTCTTTCATTTTTTTTTATGCCTGCAATCGTACTATTTTTCTTCCATTTTTTTTTGTGTGTGTAACGTTTTTTTTTTTCCACACCTTTTTTCTCGTGGCGGACTGACCAGGAGCTCGAGTTGCCAAGCGCGTCCCAAAAGAGCTTCTTCTCACCGGTGCGAGAAAGCGCGGGAACTCTCGATGGATCGATAAATTGATTCCGCCGTTGGGAAGAATGCATCTCGGTGGTGCATTCTTTCAGCCAGGTCCTCCGGGATACGCTCATCTAAGGTTGTGTTGACGCAAGTCAAAGGTAACATTATGCGTTCTGACTTCGCGGTGGCGCCGCGTGCTGATGAAATTTGAGTTCTCAGCATTCTCAAAAGTAAAGACATACTTTAATTTAAAAAAAAAAAGGTTCGAAAGCATTCTTTCGCACCTCTCTCAATTAGTCTACAATTTCGTGCCTTAGAAGAAATTTTAGAATTCGTGCTTATGGAGATTTCTGTGCAATCCGGTGCACGAGGGGAGGCTGCTGTATACAAAAAGATGTATCCAATTTGCTGAGCGCACACTTCAGAAGAAGTCCTGACTTTAAAAAGGCGAACAGATAAAGAGAAAGAAAAAAGATATCGCGAGCTGTAAACCTCAGAGCTTTTCTCTCTAAATGATTGATAAGCTATCTGCTATCTGTAGAATGTATTATAGTCACATCTTAAGAAGCGCAGCAAGGTGCGGCTGTTCACACCCCTTTCCTCGTGATTGGTTATTGGGTGTTCTTATCGGCTAAAGTCTCATTCCCATTGGCTATATGAAAGCGATGCTCGGAGCTTACCATACTCTTCGTTTCTCAAACAGCAGTTAGTGACTATAGAATGCATAAAAAAAAGTAAGGAACGACAAACTACAATCTTCGCGCCGCATTAACTGCTCTTGATTGATTTAGTCGATGAGAGCACATGCTAGGAAAAATGAGAAACGCCATGACATTGCACTTTTAGCGATTGCACGTTCTGGAAATTCAACGTAGGAGATTGACTTCATTTGATACAAAATCACCAGGAGGATTGTAACTTTAGGCGCGAGAGAGAAATCTTAGGCCTGCAAAACTTTATTACAAACTTACTGTACTCAGCCCGTATGTTGAGGAGGCCGTTTTAAGTGGGGTGGAAGTTTTTAATCGGAATATTGAGTTTAAGGGTGACTTCCAAGCACGCTTCTCCGAATGTCGTCGGCTCAACCTGGCTACGCATCCCGATTTCCCGTCCGACAGCATTTTATATGGAAACCTGCACTGTTTTTTGTTCTATTTTGTACACTTGAGGTGCCAAAGTTTGCACTGTCTTGCTCAATGTGTTTTATTGATCTATCAAAATGGTAATAATTTTTTCAGTAGGCACACGGGGCAAGTTATGCGCGCTCAATTTGGTGATTCACTGGAATACACACACCGTAGGTGAAATGATGAAATAATTCCGAACGAACTTAGGTTCTTGGGCCCGTCTGGCAAACCCGACCTGGAACCCGCGTGGTCTTCCCAAATGTGACCCATGTCGGTTCACACTTAAGTGCCTACACTGCTGCCGCCGACGGAGTCGGGAGGATGCACATTGGACGTTACGCCAGCAGCCGAATGCTTACAGATTCGCACCGCCAATTGCCAAGCCAGATCCAACTGTTAAGTGAATCAGCCAGCCAGTAGTACTGTGGGCGGGGTCCAGAGCGGCTGGTGAACGCCACCTAAGTTGCGCCTTGCATCGTAAATCTTGCACACAAAAAGAAATATTAAAAAGAAATTAAGAAAAAAGTTTTGAAGGTGTAAGATTCTTCAATAAAATCATTATTGAAGGGTATAAGACCCTTCGATACTGAAATATTTTCATCTTTATTTTATTTATTGTATCTTTTAAGCCCGCTTTACACAGCACCGTTGTCTGACAATACGGAGCTATGCGTCCGCTTACGTCGAGGTACGACGGCAAGTCACCGGCACGTCCGTTCTTCGTATTGACGTCTTGTTGTCTTATCTCGACGTAAAAAGTACGTTGCTGCTTCGCAACGTAACCAAACGGCGCTGTAAACCAGCCTTTAAGCTGGTTCCGATGCGCGTGTTCTGCAGAAATGTGTACATAGAAACCGTATTTGAAATAATGAGGAGACGCCGAAATGAGTTGCAAACAGTTATCGCCTCAGGAACAATGAGCGAGCAAAAACGTCGCGCGTGTTATCCCTGCGCAGACGCGTGTTTTCCAGTCCTTCTGTCGGGACGCATTCGCTGGATGCGCTCCGTAGACTGCAGCGATTCACCCACGACGTGCTCCGTGGAAATGTAAACGCGCAGAAATTTTGTTTTCGAGCCTTTAGGTAAAGTGCCTCGGTGCTTTCCTTGACAAGTAACGACAACCTACACGCATGGCGAAGCGCATCCCAGGGGAACGAAATTGCGCCTCTCAGTTCATTCTGACACTGCACTCAAACCTGCGCAACGCACTGTCGAGCAGCAGAAGGTGCAGTGAGAAATGTCGCTACTTGTGAAAAGCGCCAAGTACGCTTTTATTTTTTATCACAGTTCTAGCTTAAGAAACACGAAACACCGGGCGTGGTTCATTATCTTCTTCAGCATTACTTGATGATGTTGTTCTTTCTGTGTTCTTTTCGGCTAATGCCACTTTCTGACTTGGCTGAGGCGCGATGACAGAGACCTTTCGTAGAACGTTCGCAAAAGCTTTACGTTGCTAACGGGGCCTATACCAACCTACAGATTGTCTCAAATAGCGGCCAGGCTCTTTAAATCGACCGCTAAAAATCGGTTTCTAAACCCATCGCGCTGCGATTTTGTGCAGCGTTGCACTGTTGGTGCAGTTTTTCAATAAAATTTGCAAAGACAGAACTTACTTGAGGAAAAAAGTCAAAATAGTAAAAGTCTTAACTCCTATGAAAACGCAACGAAGCCATCGGTGCTTCAAACAATATGTCGCAGGCCTATTGTTTAAAGACTGGTGGTGTGTATGTAGGCGTTGTAAATGGAAATTAGGAGGGAAAGAGAGAGCCAGCTTGTGCACGCGCACAGGGCACATTTGTCACTGGCTCAGCACCGGTGGGTTCGCTGCGTTTCCATGGGAGTTAAGCCTTTTTCTCATTTTTACTTTTTCCTCAGGTAAATTCGCTCTTTGCAAATTTTACTAGAAAAAATGCACCATCTGTAGGCAACGCTGCACAAAATCGTAGCGCGACAGGTTAAGAAACCGATTTTTGCGGTCGATTGAAAGAGCCTGGCCGCTATTTGAAACACACTGCATGTATATACATACTAGCTCCGTTTCACTCTGAGTTCGACAATAGCCAACGCTGTGATCTGACGGAGCCAATAAAACGGCATCAAAAATGCATCGTCACAACGCTTTGTGGGTATGCCATTACCGGCTAGACCAATCACTCACCGAAAAAAGCGCAGGATCCGGCGCATTCGTTGTCCACGACTGGTCAAGTCGGTCATATCAAACGCACAAATGCGACAAGAGCCGTAACGATGCATTTGTGATGTGCTACTGATTGGCTCCGTCGGATCGTCTGCTGCGGTCCGACTTGAAGTGAACCAGAGTTGAGAGCTCGGTGCCGTCCCGCTGAGCGCGGATCGAGCGGGCGCAATCCTCCGCTTACGATGTGTGCCCTCGGGCCCCGCAGCTGTCCGGGCTGGCCCTGATCGGCCTGGGCGCGTACCTGCTGATCGACGAGCACCGGTCCACGCTGTTCCGGCTGTTCCGCGTGGACGACAACTACGCGCTGCCCAGTACCTGGCCTTCGCCCTGGTGGGCACGGGCCTGCTCCGTCCTGCTCATCGGCTTCTTCGGCTGCTGCGGGGCCATCAAGGAGAGCCGCTGCCTGCTGGGCACCTACTTTGCCTTCCTCTTCGTCATCCTCGCCTGCGAGCTGGCCATCGGGGTCTTCGCCGTCATCTTCCAGGACAAGGTACACACTATTTCATTCCTTTATTCTATTTCAACGCGCTATCCATCTCTTATACGGGACCAAGATGGGAGGCCATATGTGTAACAGCCCAACAATCACACTCCGCGCTGCTGCCCTGCAGCAGAAACATGCACGATAACATAAATCAAACGGGTGCGATGCCCGCAATATTAACGCGACAAACACAGTCCTTGCCGCTATTAAACGTTAAGAAATAAGATGTGCGAATTCCTCCCGGCTACGTGCACTTGCAACATTTTCTGGTAATTGGTTCCAATCCCTCGCTGTCTGCAAACGAAGGAGTATCTAAAGGCAATCCTTACTAAACTCTTCTTTCGCTTGCCTTCCGTGCTTATATTCACTCCACTATTCGCGACATCTCTTCATTTATATATTGGTGCTTGTCAACAAAGACCAAGTTGCTAATAACGGTGTAAAATCAAATTTAACCCTTCTTTTTGTTTTATGCGGAGTTGGAGCATCGGTAAAATGGCTCTGCTGCACAGGGGTTGAACCCGATTCCTGTATCCGATACCAAAGGTATATGAAACGCAATGCTTCGTCGCTGTACGCTTTCCAATTTTAACTAAATTGATTTTTTTTGTTTGTTTTTACGTACGGGCTTTAGACTTTGCCGCTTATTCCAGTATTGGGCACACTAACATCTTGGATGCGGTCAGCTTGAGAGTGGTGCGGACTAGATATCATGAAGTAGGTACGGTGTGTCGAACTTATGGAGAGGAGGAAGAGACGGCTGAGTACTTGATATTCCCTGTACGCGGCTGAGAAGGCGACTAATTTAACAAACGCACTGGGATTTAGGGATAGTGAGGGAAATATAGACACGCGGAAGTTGGAGATAACCAAGAGGAGATTATCTGACTGGTGGCATAGGTCGAGTTAAGGATGAATATTTTCTTATTCCCTTCCGGGCGACCCGTAGGTCGGAAGGTGTGGGCACCCGACCTACGGGGCTTAGAGTCGCCTTCATACAACGCATCGTATATAGCTTTTAAGAATAAATCTCTCGATATATAGTCTATGCTAAATAAATGTTAAGGAAAAAAAATACTAGCTAGGTGGCGAACGTCACCGCCCGATTCAAAGGGTTCAGCCGCATCCATTCATCCATCCGTCCAAACTGGCCGTGCGGTGAAGCCCAACGCAAGCTGCCAAGCAACTGGCAATCCTTACCTAAGTTTCGTCTCCGCCTCGCGTAAGCACTTCGGATTCGCTGAGGTGCCTGCCTCTTCTGTAGAAAGATGCTCAGAACTTCTGGACTAGCAATCATTTACTGAAGATAGATCTTTCTTCTTCCACACCCATTAGTTCCGAGATATGAAACTAATTGGTGTGGAAGATCTTCAGTAAACGGTTCCTAGTCCAGCAGTGTGTTTGTCCTATTCTCTCTCTCTCTCTCTCTTCTTCGTGTATCTTACTACGTTCAGCTGGCAATTTTCAGAAGCATGAATTAGCTCAGTATCGACGACGCACGACCCACGAAGCAGATAACCAAGCGCCTTTCGCGCCACAGTTCAACTTCGCGCCAGTTCGCGCTGCACCAGCGCCTCCCGGTCGCGGTTAATTTGGTTTCGGTTTTATGTCGCACCGAAATCATTTGGAAACAAGGCGGCCACATTTGGAGGAAAGTTGCACATGTTGCTAGAAACCATATTTACATTCTATTTTTAATAATAATGCAAACATACCACAATAAAAATATGAAAACAAAATCAGCCGTTTGGAGTTATCACTAACCTGTCCGTGCATGTCGTGGGGTGGAGCATCGGGCTTGTACACCTCGTGGAGAGAAGCCGACAGGCATGGTGTAACTTATAGAGAAGGCACTGACTATACTTGTTTCCACTTCGAAAAACTGTAGTCAGACTACAACCAAAAGTCTGGCTTTTGGAGGAGCACGGCCGATTTTCTCCTTTATGTAGAGAATTAATATACCGTGAAATGCGGAGCATCCGGCATTTCCACAATAAGTGCCCAACCCTCAATTTTGTAACATCGTAAACTACACAAATAACATACCTTTACATATTGTTTACATAAGGAGCGTCCATCCCTCAGTTTTACGTGATTATCTCGAAATTTGAATTAGGCGCTTGTTCAGGATTTTATAGCATATGTAGGTGCATCTTAGATTAAATATATGTTATCTTATCAAGGCATAGCACGTTTCAAACGCCAAAAGCATCGCTTCTTCCTCCGACAACCAAATCTCGTAAGAACTACTTTGCGCGGCGTATGCACAATGCGCAAAACTTCGTTTTTTTGCTTGATTTCAAGGTGAAAAGGAGTATAGAGCTCTCGGACCAACACAAGAGCTGCTAAAGGCGCTATGAAGGCCCGGTTAACACACTTGCGTTCAGAGCGACCGCTACGCGTACGAACGAATGCAACCGGTTGGAACGACGAGTTGCCGTGGCAACGAAGCGCCAAACGGCCGTTACATTCGTGTCCGTTCGCAACGCAAGGAGTTGAGCCGTGCTGACATCACGGTCCCCCACTGCGCAGGCGCGGCGCCCCGCCGGCCTCACGGCTTCCGTGACGAAGCATCTGCGTTGCTGCGCTTTTCTTTGTGTTTTATTTTTCGAGGCGCGTCCGCTCTGACTTTGAACGGCGCGTGCTTGATGACGTATTTTTATGACCATTTTTCAGGCACAACGCCGACGCCGCCTTTTTGCGTAACGGGACATATAAGGCTTTCGTCTTAATAACTTACGTTTGAGGTTCCAGACGTTTTCCGGAAGCGTCTGGAGCCTGCTTGGACAGTATAGCTAGAATTTTATATTCCGTCGACAAATTTACCGTTAAACGTTGCGTGTTGGACGTTTAGCGTGATACCATATGTTACAACAGGATCCCACAGCCTGCACTGTAATAAATCTGGGGTGTCTACCTTGCCGCAAAGCACTCTATCGTCACTGACTGTTTAAGAAACGCCGGGCGTGGCGAGTTTCAATCATCTCATTATTCCTCCGCAGCCAATGAGAATGTGGCATCAGCAGATAAGATCGCTCGAGAACGAACCACAAAGTAAGAAACGATAAAAACGATAAGCCACACCCTGTTTCTTTAAGCTGTCATGACCTGCAGTGAAACACGATGTGCGCTGGCCAATGACCATCGCATCGCCAGCGTGCCTGCTGACGCGCGTAATGATGACGTCGTCTTTGACCACGAACTCCATCGCATGGATGCGGGCTTTCAGTCCAGGTAGCGGGTGACTATAAAAAGTACGGCACGACTACAAAATGATGGCCCAACGAGTGAATAGGCTGAACGGTCGGTATACGCTCCACCCGAGATAACGCTTTCAGAAAGCGTTCGCGGAGTCGTTCCGGAAAAGGGCGAAACGATGCATATCAGCCACCACGGCCGCGTCGTTTCGGTCAAAGAAAGCACGAAAGATGGCAGCGCGACAGCATTACCTGCCGCGTAACGCGCCGCGTATATGAGCGCTCCACGAAGACGCCGATGTTAATTGACTCGTCGAATACCAGATGCCGTTGGGCGTACCGCCGGAGTTGCGTACGATGACGTGTTCTCTCGCAGATCATGTCCGAGATGAGAGACAACCTGACCAACGCCCTGAAGAGGGACTATGGAAAGAAGACGCACGTGACCACGGCTTTCGATTGGGCGCAGGCCAAGGTAAGTGCAGCGACGTCTTCATTCTCGGATAACTGTACAACCCTATTGCATAAAAGAATCCCCAATGACCTTTATCAATGCAACCCAGAAACCAAACCCCCCCCCCCCAAACAACACAAAACAGAAAAAAAAACCGTTATATCTAGTGAATCCACGCAGCGTCGCATAACTTGCCTCTTGCAGCGTATCATAACAAGCGCGACGTTAGCATGTAGCGTCACCAAGATGGACGCGTCTTTAGCCTTGAGGCGGCTCTCGTCGAGCTCCGGTGTGTTGGCCGCGCTTGGGGCGGGTCGGGGAGCTACTAAAAGAAAATACACTGGCTAGATGGCGCAAGCCGCCGCCCGATTAAAAGGGTTCAGCCTCATTCATCCATCCATCCACCTAACAATGACATCATGCGCGGGCCTTTTCCTCTAAGTTGGTATTCGGTGGTGCTTCAGGACGAACTATACTTTGTTTCAAGTGAGAGTGCAGTCAAAGGAGAGAAGACGCACATACACAGACACAAAAACATAAAGTAGAAGGTTACAAAGCATTCACTACGATTGTTTTGTTGTTGTTGTTGTTTTCGTCAGTGTTATATCATACATAGGGTTCCGTGTTTTTCGGATAAATCCGATAAAATCCGAACAACACTGGCCGGTAAAATTTTCTTCAATTCGGATTTATGCGGAAAGACTCTGAATTTGAAGGTCACGATGGTCAAAAAGATGCAAACAAATGGAGTTTTCTGCAAATAAGTTTCCTCAGAGCGCAGATTCAAAGGTCACCAGGAAAGGCCTCCCCAGATTCCTTCAAAATCTCGTGGTATTGACCAGAGAAGGTTCACCGTCTATCCCGCAGGGTTCGTTCAGGACAACGGGACATTATAAATCTGCGTCACGACTCGAAGCAATGTTTTGGTTTCCAGATTGAACTTCTTAGAGGAAGGTACGTGTTGCGATTTGATAACCGTGAAAGCCGTGAATTCTTAGATTTCACAGGAGGGACAGCTAAGGCTTCCACGCTCACCACTCCACCCCGCGCAGCCGCAGGGAGGAGCGGAAAGATAGCATGAATTTCTCCGATAAATTTGAGCGGAAAACCATTCCCCGCTATATTTAGCGGAAAAAATTTCCCGCTAAATTTAGCGGAACAAGTTCCCCCGCTAAATTTAGCGGAAAAAATTCCCCGCTAAATTTAGCGGAAAAATTCTCCGCTAAATCTAGCGGAAAAAGTTTCCCGCTAAGATTAAAGGAAAAATTTCCCGCTAAATTTGGCGGAAAAATTTCCCGCTAAATTTAGCGCAAAAATTTCCCCGCTAAATTTAGCAGAAAAAGATCCCCCGCTAAATCTAAAGGAAAAAAATCCCCGCTAAGATTATCGGAACAATTTCCCGCTAAATTTAGCGGAAAAGTCTCCCTGCTAAATTTAGCAGAAAATTTCCCCGGAGAGGATGAGGGTCATAGCCTCCTCTCCGTACCTTCCTCTCCTCCTCCTCAAGAGCTGCGCTCTAATTCGGCGTTACAGTGAATTGTAAACCTCTTTCAATTTTTACCAACGTGTTATTTTGTGGTCATGCAGTTGGTGAAAACATACCGTGCATTTTACCACAGCCAACTTTATGGGAGACTATGGTTTGATATGTTCACGAGCAGTGTTTATGTTCGTTGTTTTATTGTGACAAGTACAGACACACTTTGTTTGTAAGAAAACAAAAAAAAACAATGAGAAATAGTTGCATGTCCATGTAGCAGACGCCACTCATCTCTAAATAATCGCGAGCTTCGTTGGCACGCAATTTTCTCATTGAAAATTCCCGAAGACCAAGTTTATAACTTTAAAATAAGGTAGCGGCAATTATTTCAATCACTTGGCACGTGGTCCACCGTCTGGTCGAAGACTGAGCGCACGGCGATGCGTGGTTTATTTTTGTGCCGAGAGAAGCACCTTTTATTTTTCTCTCGAAAACCGCGCTATGTAAGCAAGATTACAGATACGTGTAAATATTGCTATAGGCACGCGAACTTTGATATTTTATTAACACTTTAATTTTAAAGGACAATTGCTCGAGGTACTTTGAAACTTTTAGTTAGTAAGCACTTGCCATTTGTTTGTTTTTAGGCAGAGGTTGCTCGTCCGTCCGCAGAGGCTGCTCGGCCGGCCCCTGCAGAGGATAGCGGGGCGCGCAGCTTGAAGGAATACGTATACGAATGCTTTCGCATTCCTACACGTAAGCCGTCTTATGTGTCCTCCTGTATTTTTTTCTTTATTTACTCAATATGTGCCACATCCTGGGCCATATTGTTGTTTACAGACATAAAAATAAAAATATTATGACGATGTTAGTATAGTTGTCGCTACAGTCTAATTAGAGAAGGCCAGTAAATATATCCTTCGGTGAAACATTGGTCCATGGGACTAAAAGATCATCCAAGCGCCACGCGCACACTCTCAGAGAAAAGGGTACGTGTATCGTTACACCCTTTGTCCCATATAATACACCCCAAAACTTCATTTCGAACGTCGACTCTATTAGATCGACGACAGACGGCCCCCACATTTTACGAGGAGCATTGATAACGGTGCGATATAACTTTGTTGAATAGCTAAAGTACGTTATCAAAGACCACACTAAAGAAAACACCGAGTTTTTGCAGCAGGGCCAAGATAAACCCCGATTATTCTTTTTGAAGTCAGTAAAACGTACATTAGCTATTTTAAAAGTTGTACCACACGGCTGTCAAGCCCTCGTAAAATTCTTGGGCCATCTGTTAGACTATAGGGCACTGTACGTCGAATTAAAGTAATCGAAAAAATAAGGGTAACTTTCTTCAAATAACAGCCACTTACTTTTTTCTCAAGTAATCCAGTAATCTAATTAAATAATTTTTAGCCAAGAGCAATTGTAATCGTTTACTTTTTTTCGAGTACCGTGTACAAGACTGCACTATACCCATCAGTGACCCTGTGGGGCATGGTAAATAGCTTTTCCTGTAGAATACACTACGTTCACATCAGTCCCTCTTTTTGTGAAACAGTATGTGAACTCGTTTGAATAAGCCTTTTGTAATGTATAAAACAAAATCAATCGTTTCGCATAAAACAAATTCTCCAGACACACTTAAGACTCCTTACATGTAGGAATACAAAAGCATTCCTACACGCAGTGCATTCCTTTTTCACACGGTGCTGCGGCGGTGACATCAGGCTCCCCCACTGCGCAGGCGCGGCGAACCCCGCCGGCTTCACGACGGCTTCCGTGACGAAGCATCCACCTTGCTGCGCTTTTCTTTGCGTTTTATTTGTGAGGCGCGTCCGCTTCGACATTGAGCGCCCCGCGGGCTTCCGTGACGAAGCGTCTGCGTTGCTGCGCTTTTCTTTGCGTTTTATTTCTGAGGCGCGTGCTTGATGACGTATTGGTGTGGCCATCTTTCGGGCACAACGCCGCCGCTTTTTCGCGTAATGGGACAAGTAAGGAAGAAAAATCATAGTGAGAACACGCCATCTTGGTATCCCCAGAACCAAGGCTCGTAAAAGTCGAGAATGAAAAGTGTCGTCATTGGATATGTCCAAGCTTAACTTGTCTCGATGGGACGTCCGCGCAGATGCAGTGCTGCGGCGTGTTCGGACCGGGGGACTACTTGGAGAGCGCCTGGAAGGCCGAGAGCCTGGCCCGAGGCGACAACGTGAGCAAGACCTGCTGCCGCCTGCGGGACGAGACCGAAGCCGACGCCCACAAGAACCCCCGGCCCGTCAACGAGACCCTCTGCCAGAACATGGACTCCAAGCAGAGCATCTACAGGCACAGCCAGGTACACGCATACACCCTTTTCGTGTTCCTATACACCTACTCGAATCCCTGTCCTCACTGCGCGGTCGCGAGTGCCGCGCGTACACGCAGTGCGCACCTGGTGTGTGTATATAGACATCAGCGCGTATAAACAGAAGTAGTCTCTTGCCTTCGGAAGGACTTCCACTGGCCCCATTTCGGTAGTCCTTCCAGTCATGTTTATGCTACTATAGACCCACCTCACCGAGCGAACTGCGCAGGCGCGCTCATTCCGGAAGTGGTGCCGCTGCCATGACAGGTTGAAGTCACCGCTTTCCGGCTTCCCGGCTGCATACGGCCGCGGTACGCGTTTAGAACGTTTTATCGTAGGTAGCGCCATTTTGAGGGTCAGAGAGAGGGGTAGAGGGCTACTGGCGCTTTCCCCTCGCTGGTGCGTTGGAGAAAGAGCGAAAGTCCCTGATGAGAGGCTTTGCCGGTGTTGGGTGCACGCATTGCCCGAACTTCGTTCGCGCTTTCTTCTCTGTTTTAAACTCCCAAACTTAATTAGAGTCACGGGCTTCGATGGCGACAGTCCCAGGTCATCGGGACACAATTGCTCGGTTATAGGGTGCACGAATGACGACAGAAAGCGTCGAATATGGTCCGAGGACCTATGTAGCTTGCACGGAATCCGGCAAGTGCGGCTCCAGGCTCCATCGCTTTCCACATGACGCCGATATCGGGCTGCCCGTGGGTTGCGTCCATAAACCGAAAAGACTCGTCCCCAGCGCCATCCTCTCGACTGTACTCAAAACATTTTGTGAATGGAGCGCGCACCGAACGCTGTACCGCCGATGAACGCATACGTTCGCCGTAAGGTGTGTGCAAGTTTTCTCGTGATTTGCTGTCTCAGCTTGTAACTTTTTGTAACTGAATTTATCTTAATAGTGATATTTTAAAGTGGTGACACTGACTCAGTTTTTTTATCTACAACACTTAGTTGAAGGCTCATTTCCGCCGCCGGGCATAGTTGGAAGTTGTCGAAAAGTTAGTTTTATCGGTTTTCTGAATCGCGATCTTTTTCGCGATACCAGAAGACATGTGAACCTATGTTGAAATTAGTACATAATGTATCTGGAAAGAAACTTTAAATTTCTTTAGCTGAGTGTTGGAACATGCGCATGCATCGATTTCGAATCGTTGAATCATTGATCGACTCGCTCAGGCAGTAGGCCCATCTCTACTTTGCTGTTTTCAGTTCTCGACAAAAGATACACTCGTCGACACGGGCTCCTCAAATAAAACGTTAACAAACACCTTCAAGCCGGGAGTGAGCTGCCTTCGATCGTTCCCTGCAATATTCTTATTTCGCACGTCCTTGTTCACTTTCTATTTCATTATTGTGGGCGACACGACACGCTAAAAACATTCTCAGTGTACTTCATCTAAAACGACAAACATATCTGAAGAAAAATTGAATCGCTGTCAAATGATACAATATTTGGAGCCTCCGAATTCTATCGGTGGCGCGTGCCCGTACTTTGGCGTCGTCGCACCGGTGGATGCCATAATGCGGTGCAACAAACATTCTTAATAGACTGAAAAACGCCATCCGCGGCACACCAGATTACTAGACGTGCCATAAGTCAGATAGCCAGCACTTTGGAGCACCTAAGTAGCACACCCAACGCGGGATCGGCGCCCAGAAGAGCACTTTCGCCAACGTTTCTAACCACTCAGCATGGTCGCGGAATCTGAAGCTCGCTAGATGACGAAGGCAGCTCTCTCCGGCTTGAAGGTGTTCATAAACATTTTATTTGAGGAGCCCGTGTCGACGAGTGTGTCTTTTGTCGAGAACTAAAAACAGCAAAGTCGAGATGGGCCCATTGCCGGAGCGAGTCGATCAATGATTCAACGATTCGAAATCAATGTATGAGCATGTTTCACCTTTCAGCAACAGAAATTCAAGGTTTTGTTCCAGCTAAATTATGTACTAATTTTGAAAATAAGAGAAATTTAGTCGCGTTGTGACGGTCAACATAGGTTCATGGCTCTCTGGTATCACGCAAGAGATGGCTATTCAGGAAAACCGATAGAACTGGCTTTTCGACAATTTCCAACCACACGCTGCGGCGGAAATGAGCCTTCAACTAAGTGTTTTTGGATAAAAAATCGAGTCAGGGTCACCACTTCAGACTATCACTATTAAGGTAAATTCAGTTACAAAATGTTACAAGCTGAGACAGCAATTATCACGAGACTTGCACGCACCTTGCGAACGTGTGTGTTCATCGGCGGTACAGCGTTCGGTGGGCGCTCAATTCATAAAATGTTCCGAGCACAGCGTCGAGGGGATGGCATTGGGGAAAATACTTTTCGCGTTTACGGACGCAGCCCACTGCAGCCGAAGATCGGGGTCACGTGGAAAGCGATGGAGCTTAAAGGCATTGCAGCCGCACTTTGCCTTGCCGGATTCCATGCGAGCTACATAGGTCCTCGGACAGTATTCGACGCTTTCTGTCATTACTCGTGCACCTCTATAACCGAGTAATGGTGTCCGATGACCGGGGGATGGTCGCCATCGAAGCCCGTGACTCTAATTAAGAAGAAGAAAGCGCAGAACAAAGTATGGGCAATGCATGCATCCAACACCGGCGAAGCCTCTCATCCGGGACTTTCACTCTTTCTAACGCTCCAGCAAGGAGGAAAGCGCAAGTAGCCCTTTCCCCTTTTCTCCCTCGCCCTCTTTCAGTAAAACGGCCTATACGTTTGGGGCGCCCCGATATCGGCTGGAATTATCCTGATGTGCGTATATTTCACCAAGATTGTTTTGTTTGTGATGCCTTGGATTGTGTGCAAGCGCAGAAAAGCGCTTGTAATCGTCTTATCGCTTTGTGATCACTCGTCTGCTGCCACGTTCGAGTCGTTCGCGCGATGGCCCCCACTACGGCCGCGGGAAAAACTACGACGCCACTACTCGAGCACTACGGCTGCTGGAACGTCTCAATGAACTTGGAAACAAATTAACATCTAGTTTAACGGCAAAGAACACGAATATTCGAGGGATCATCGCCTCGGTGTAGCACTGCGGAACAGCATCGAGTGCGTCGGTAAGAACAGAGCTTGGTAGTGCACAGGCTTGTGCGTAACGTTTCAGAAACAATGAAGTAAAAAGAGGTAAATGGAATTTCTCGGACAGCGATAGTTTTCGAAGAGTTGTTTCATTCTGACTGAGAGAGCCTCGTGTGACAAGGTGCAGATTCACTGTGGGGAGAAGCCTACACACAAACAAAGAACGATCTACAGAAAGACCATTTTTGACGCGCCCTAACAACTCGTATCTGTCAAAAAGAAGCAACCATGCCAGGTGCCTATCTTCGTTTCAGCTTGGGTCCAGACGCAGCCGATGCTACAAGCGCGAGCTCCGGCTTCCAGCGTCCCTGCCAAGCACGCGCGCTCGTGCAGGTACAGCACCTGTTCAGGGCCACACGCTCGTGCTTGCAGCACCGGCTGCGTCTGGACCCAAGCTGAAACAAGTATAAACACCTTGGTGGAGATGAGTTTTGCGTATCGATGCTGTGAATTTATTTGGTTTGCGCAAAGCTCCGAACCGCTAGTAACAGTCCTTAACCATTGGAAGCACTTTTTTCCTTTGTGCTTGTTGTGGTCTCAGGTTCAGTAACGTCAGCCAATATCAGTTATGGAATAATAGACCAGCACAAGGTGGGCGAGATCTTTGCTGCCTTTTGGCGGTAGCGTTGTTCTTCTAAATTGCAGTATGTAATGTTTTCTCTTTTTATCTTTAAGAAAATCTGTTTCTGAAGGACTTGAATATAGATAATGCGAAACATAAAACACAAGGAGGAACGAGACGATTTCCCAGTCGTTTCGTTTCAAGCAAATGCATATCGAAATCACTGCATTTTAGTGATCGTCATGCACTCTTTTGAGTGCAGTTGTGCTCGAAACATGTCGTCGCCGTAACAATTATAACCACCAAAATACATCGAGCAAAACTTGTATTAAAACGGCCGCCGGAAAGCAGCGCGGAGGTCCCGATTGAGAAGACAGAGCCGCTACGGAGTGAGTGCTCAGGAGATTCCAACGTACGGAACACTTCGGCACGCGCTACTATCTCGTGCCTCGGAATATCGCACTCTTTAAATAACGTGCAGAGGCTGTATATCAGTTATACCTTATAAAGCAAATAGCGAGGCAAATAGAATCTATTTTGCCTGGCGCTCGAGGAGACATACAATCTGATACCCCTTTGCCTGGTGCTGGCACTGTAGCACCCTGGCACACAACAGGCAAAGCCACCCTTTGAAAACCGTGAGTAATCACCCAATTAAATGTATCGTGCCAACCCGACGATCCCCAAGCGACGGGCATACAACCGCCGGTTGCGCGGCCGGAAAAACTGGGGAGAACGTATGCATGACCTGAACGTACCGCGGCAGCGGTGGCGTCGCGCAACTTCTGGTAAGATCGGTCTATTGATATAGAATGCTCAAGCTGCCAGATGCACGACCCAGTTGAAAATTTTGGAAGGTTTTTATGCTGCGCTATTTAATACAGTAAAATAACACCGGTCTTCTAATTAGTATTTAAAAATTTCAAACACCGTATCTCGCTAATCGATCCTTTAGCTTACCACAACTGATGATCAATTATTTTATGTAGATTATGTGGAGCGTGTCTATGAGTGGGAATTGTTTGTCCCTCCATTTGAACGGAGGTCAACCGCAGGGACGCAAAATGCAAGTGTCTCATTGCGGTACTTCCTAATGATAAAAGCCCATAGCAGCGCTCCCTGTTAAATCTTCAACCCCGAGTGTGCCTTTCTACACTGGATTGATGGAATAGGATAAGGTCTATTTCACAATAGAAATGCAAACATAAAACCCTGGCCCGACTAACCGTAGGACGCCTAAAGGCGGGCGCGACAGTAGTCTCAGGATTTAGGCATATTTATTTTTTTATTTATTTTATTACCTCTAAAGACCCACAGGGGCATTACATGAGGGGGTACATGGAATGTCATCATAGTCGTCCAATGTTGCAATTGTACGAAAATATAAAAGGAAACATAATCATGTTAACAGAACTCAATAACGCGTAACATGGTGCATGCTCACGCACACCGGCATGTAATAATTTCTAAATGATTAAAAAAGTAAAACAGGAGAAGTTTACAAGTGCTACTAAAGAGGGTACACGGAAAACCTTATAGAAAGACTTACTCAGCGATGATGAAATTATAACAGATTGAAATATAAAGGACCTTAAACGTAAACGCAACTTAGAAAAGAAAAACAAAATAGATGTCATGATAAAGAGCCACGTAACAATGAGACAACGTGTCATAGTTTGTTGTCTGTGCGATTTCGCTTGCCAACCCATTCCAGTCATCTATGGACTGCAGAAGCGGGGAAAATTTATACTAAGCTAGTTTTTGCGAAGGGGTAATGAACGTTGGGGTGATCATGACGAGGAAGAAATACAGCGGGGGGGGATGACATTATTTTCGCGAAATTCAGTTGAAGAGTGAAAGAGCTATGAAAATCACGATAGCCTAGCAAGATATCTTCTGTGCTGAAGTGTTTGTAGGCCAATTGGGGCTTTAAGTTGTGTGACGCTTACAGGTGCGTATTGTTTGAGTATGAATCGAGTTGCCCTGTTTTGAAGAGATTCTAGCCGGGTCATTTAAATACTTTTGATGCGGATTCCAAATTATAGATGCATACTCCAACTTTGGCCTAATCAGAGCAGTGTATGCTAGTAGTTTTGTTTCTTTTGTTGCCATGTAACAATGTCTTCTCATAAATCCTAAAGATTGATTTGCTTTTTAAGAATGTAGTCTATGTGATTATTCCACGCAGGATTAAGACTTAGATGAACACCCAGATATTTAAATGACGTTACTTTATCTAATTTTGAATCTATAAAGTATAGTCATGAGGTGACAATGCAAGAACGGTTTGTAAATGTCATCGTTTTGTGTTTTTTCTATAATATTTGCATTTGCCATGTCTCACACCATAGCATTATCTCATTCGTCTTTTTAAAGGGCAATGCAATCTGATTGATTTGATATATGACGGTATACTATACAGTCGTGTCTGCAAACAGTCGAATCTTTTATGAAACATTGTTAGGGAGGTCATTTATATAAACTAAAAACAAAAGTGGCCCACGAACTGATCCCTCTGGCACTCAAGATTTAACATTTACGGGGGTGAACTTATGCTATTTGCTATTATGGTTTGCTTTTGTTGCTGAGATATCATCGAACCTGCGCATTACCTTTGCGTTAATTTTAAGATATTGCAATTTTCTAATGAGACGACTGTGTGGTACGCGATCAAAGGCTTTAGCGAAATCTATGAAAACTGTGTCGGTTTGCGAGGATGCATGGATGTTGTGCAGGTCAGTTATCAGTTCAAATAGCTGAGTTTCGCAAGAAAGACCGCGTTGAAATCCATGCTTGTTAGGAAAAAGTATATTGTTGTGGAGGTGCTTCATCACGGATGAATAGATTATATGTTCTAGAATTTTACATGGGACAGATGTTAGCGATATCGGTGTATAGTTTGTTGCACAGTTTAGGTTTCCGGATTTGAAAATTGGGACTACATTTGCTAATTTCCAGTCAGTCGGCACACAACCGGTGTCAAGTGACAGCTGAAAACGGCTGCATAAGCACAACGTCTGACACACTTTTAGTCAGTTTTAGTAACTTAATCGTACATGAATACATATCATAAAACAACTGACAACGTCAACGCAAGTATCTCGTCAGCACGAAAAAAGTGCGATAATATACACTACACAAAACCTCGCACACTCGACAACATATAAAAGTTTTCAAAATGCAACGCAATTAAGTATTAAAAATAAAAAAACCGTAAACATTCACGAGCGAGAACAACATACAAAATATAATTGGTGCATTCAACATAACTAATAGACGATTAGATTTCTTTTGTCTCGTTCGACATAAGGGAAAGGCAAACGTCTCTCTTTTTTTTTGTGGTATTTATAGTCTTAGATGACAGGTTAAGAAGGTCATCAGTAGATTGTTAAACGTGGCAGAAACGTAACACCGTCTGTGAACAGCTTTCTATATCCCCACGTATGCAGCGCCACGCTAAGATGGCGCCAACCACCCAGCGTCCTCAGGCGCATTGACTCACCACTCTTGTCCAATCTGTGTCTGCGCTCGATCTTACTGTGATGACGTCGAAATGCTGTGCACGGGCTTCGATGATTCTAGTGGTGCTGTGCGGATCTCAGGTGATTTTATTTTTCTACGAGCATTAGCTCATACGCTCAATCCTCATCCTCCACGCTTATTCCATAGGTCACTGTGAATGGTTCTTTTTAAGTGTCGCGGAAAAACGCGGCCTATGAGTCCGTATTCGCTATGGATTAGGTGGTGCTGACGTAATATTTTGAAGCGTCGAAGGGCCGTGGCAAGATTTAGGCTCACCATTGTCCGTTTGTTGGTGTGTGTCTCTCTAGGGATGTCTGGATGCCTTGGAGGATTTCATCAGGCAGGAGAGCACTTTGTTAATTGCTGTCGGCTGCGGAGTTGCCGGGCTTGAGGCAAGTTTCTTTTCATCCCTATCAATGGTACCAGAACAAATTTTGGTCGCCTCTGTAACTGAGGGTCAGAAGAACCGCACATGTAATGTGATTGGTGGCGAGGCGGAGTTTTTTTTTTCTCCATATCTCTTAATTTAATGAAATAATAATAATAATAATAAGCATTTGTTTTGTTTCATCACTGAAACGGGAGACCAAGACAAAAAGCTGCTGCAGCAGCTTGAGGGAGGTCCTGACCCCCTTTACAGCAGGCTATTCACAAACGATTTCAGAAAACGAACAAAATAGGTACATTGAAAAAAAATGACACTATTTTAAGTAGTACAGACCACAGATCATACAAAATTAGGAAAAAAAGGGAAATTAATTAATGCATACCAGTATACAATGGTATAGTGATCCGTATGCCTTAGCCGTACCTAAGAAACAACCCTAAAATAGTGCCTGTAGCTCTACCATCGTCATTGCATGAATATCAACACATTTTAGAAATAATTCACTTATTAAAGTAGTTAATTGGTAATTTAGTGTATCGTAATAATATAATGTATGTGATGGTGAAACAAACCATTTTTCTTTAGGGTAGAGTTGATATCAGGAAGTGAAAAGGGCAAGGTGACATAATTCCTCAAAAACTTTATTTTTAAACTGCGTAGACTCGTACGCCACAAGAAGTCGGGACATGTAAATATTTGAAATTGGTTTTATATAAAGCAATGAGAACAAGTGTTAAGTATATTAATAGTATGAAACATTGGCAATAGCAACGCTATAGCTTTCTTTCGTAAAATATGTAGCTTGCTCGTATTTGTTTTTGTTGTATTTCCCGCAAACTAGATGACAATGATTAAGTTGCAAATATCTCGAGGAAATTTACTTCGTAACGCATGAAAGACGCTGGTTGCCAATGCTGAATTTATGTCAGATGACTTAGCCGAGCTGCGATGATTGGCTGGAAACGAAAATAGGTAACAGCTGGAGGTAACTTGTAACACAAGATCAGCGAACGAACTCTGCCTCCGGAACATGCTCGTGGCCTTCTGATATGATTTAGCTTCGCCGAAACGTCGAAGGTTGAAAGATTGCACTTGAGGCAAAGCTGCTATACTGCAGATATTCTGCTACAACAGACTACATCTACGTTATAACTAAGGTTCCGTGTTTTGGGGTTATTGGGGAATTGTAGTAGACCGTTTCCGCAGCCCGCTAAGCACCCGGATAGCGCTCCGTAATCCGCCACAAGACCTTGAACTATGCAGACAAGGCTGGCGGCACGCATGCGCAGCTGCGGCGTTTTCTTCACGGATACCGTAGCGGAGGAGAAAAACGGTCCACTACAATTTCCTCATTTTCCTTCGAATTCGGAGGTGTTTCCTCGGGGTTTATTTTTGGCACATAGATTCGGTGTTTTTTGGTGTACAATTTCGGTGCCAAACAAAAGGTCTCCGTTCATCGTGGCTTACGTTGAAGAAAACGGACCCGAAAATGGAATTACACAACCTCCAGGGAATATTTGCACGACCCGAATATACTTGAAAAACGTTCCGGTGCCAAAAAGATAAAAAAATCGGGACGGTGGGCGTGGTGCCCGAAGAAAGCGGCAGCCTCGCAGTGGGGGGCTGAGGTGCGGACCATCGCACAATAAAGATGTAAATAATGAATTCCTTCCGTGAAGCTTGGGTTTACTTTTATTCAAGGACAGCTCCAATGGACCTTTTCCCAGTGAACATCTGCGCATGCGGTTACCCTCTCCCCTGGCCTTGCTTTCCGCTTTCGCCACAGCATCGTTTTTGCGTCTTTCGTCTTTTTACACGGTTCTTTCTTTGGTATCGGTAGTATGGGGCATAGCAAGCAATGAAAACCTATAAAACGGCACGATCCCAGAGTACTTCTTTTTTTAAATTTAGCTTTCCCTCAACCAGACAGATTTTTGTCGAAAATGTTCTTGCTCAAGATTCCATTGTGTTCCGACAGGCGGAGTATGTTGGGCTGCCCTTCGTTTGTAGTTCGCATACAAGCTCCCAGACGGCGCTCGTTACTCGGAAAAGGTCTATTTGGGGGTTTTCAGTTTTCCTCAATTTTGGTAAAACGGGCTTGGAGGTTACTTTTCGGGGTTTATCTGTATCTACCGAAAACACCAAACCTTAGTTATAACTAGTGTTCCGTGTTTTCGGTACTTAATTTTCTTCAGATTCGGGGTTATTTTTTATGTCAATTGTTTTTGCCTGAATTCGGTGTTTTCGAATAGACACCGACTTACAAATCTGGGTTTTTACCATATGAGACCCGATAAACCCAAAAATCGGGGTTTATCGGGGCTCGTATGGTAAAAGCAAAATATATTTGGTGCGCTCTAGAAAACACGACGTTATATCCGTTATTTATTACTGAATAAAGCACATATAAACGATTTCCAAAGAAACAATCAGCGTCGCGGACGGTTCAGTGCAGTCGGTGCTTGGGCTGGCACAAAGAAAGTTATTTATAAAAGTTTCCTGCCGTGAAATTGCGTTTTTTTTTTCTTCAAAGCGAGCTTCAATCCGCTGTTGTTTTTTTTTGGTTTTTAGCGATTTCGGGGAAAAACCTTCGGGGGTTATTTTTCGGTGATTATCGGTATATACCGAAAATACGAAACCCTAGTTATAACATCACTCTGTCTGGTACGTTTTGTTGCAGATCATCGGTATGATCTTCTACATCTGCCACTGCAAGGAGGTCAAAGCGAGCTTCAGTTCGGTGTTTTTCGGTTTTTAGCGATTTCGGGGGAAAACTTTCGGGGTTATTTTTTCGGTGATTATCGGTATATACCGAAAACACGGAACCCTAGTTATAACATCACTCTGTCCGGTACGTTTTGTTGCAGATCATCGGTATGATCTTCTCCATCTGCCTCTGCAAGGAGGTCTAAAGTCCAGGAGGCCTTCCCCACCGTTCCCTCCCGCCATCGTGGACGCCATGCTGGCGAGGGCCCAGCGTTGACCGTCGCTGCTGGCCAGCCTTCGCGTCTCTTGTCCCCAAACTGTCCACAAGCCTCGCGCCCGACGTCATCGGAAGAGCCACGTGACACGAAAGACGCGGATCCAATTGAACGACGTCGTCTTCGTCGTCGTCATCTCTGCGGTCGTGCTAGTCGAAACCCCTGGAATGAAAGAATGTTTGTGAGGCATCCGAGCCGCACGCTGAATGCGTTCGGTTGAAGATGAAAGTGTGGCGCTAGTTTGAGTTTGGGCACTTGGTAAAGTGTTTCTGAGTAGCCAGTGCGACCGCGCCGGTCGTGACCAATACAGTCGAGTCCGCTCACGACAAACCAGAGAATAGCGAAATATCGGATATAACGAATCGTTCCATGCTTGTTAAAACGTGCGCGTGCGCGTCGGGTACTGTATTAAACGCAAATGCGGAGTGATTGTAGCTATTTTAACCAGCATATGCTATACGCTGCATGACTTTGCCACGCCATATGCATCAAAATCATAATGATATTTCGTAAAATTGAGATATAGCGAATTCCGTATATAACGAACATAACCGGGTTCAACTGTGCGTGGCCTGCATGACGCCATCGTATCATGCTGGTGCTCATTCCCACTTTCCGAATCCGGTGGTGCAAAATGCATGCTGAGGAAGTAACTCGCTCAGCAGCAAGGCCTCCGCAGTGGCCGCTGACGTGACGTCAATGCAAGCCACGTATACAGCCGAAGCCTTCGCGTCAACGGAGACTTGCGTGGCTTCTTAGAACTGAAAGTGATTGGGGATTTCGTGACCTCTATGCCCCATCATGTTTTCTGTTACATTTGTTACCTGGTGCATTGCACAATTTATTGGGATGGCATACAGTAGGAAAAAGGAAGACGCGGTGCAGGGGTATATTTGCCAGAAGACATAAGTGGGACCTACTGATCGCGAATACTGAAGGGTGACGAACTCACTCACTACGGGATCTTGAGCATTGCTACCGTCATTGTAGCCTTTCTCATGTAAAGTGTCTATAGGAGGAAAGGAAATACTTGGTTTAAATGCTGCAGAAAAACAATCCATAGCGCTTTGAAGTGCTGATCATGGTTTGCTGCATATATATGTATATATTATAGACGCTTTACAGCAGCTTTGCATGCGCGCCACCATCTTGGTGTCAGATGACCCTGCCGCCATAGCTTGCATCCAGTTTATCGTTAGTGGAGTGCATTTTCTGCTGTGCCCGCAACAACGGGAGCCTTATTTTCGTGTGTTTTTTTCCTATTTGCGTTGAAATTATTTATGGTTGCTATATTTTGTGCCACCAATAATTATTTTAATTCAACCTTAAACCATCCTAGTGTTTCTCTTTTTCATTTTTTCCCCTTATTTATCGAATAGCATCAGACCGCGAGTGCGCAGAAGACACAAAAATATGGGCCGAATATTACGTTATTTTAAGGCAATAATCGAAAGTTTTGAAAATTTCAATCAGCTTAGTGTAACGATCCGGCCGTGTAACGACGCTTGAGATACTATTCGTTTCTCTATTGGTAAAAGGGAACTAACTGAGCTCAACGTCACCGCATATTCTTCACATTTTCTCGAAATGCAGTAGGATGAATCAGAATAAGGAAGCTGGCGCAAATGGCGCAACGATCACATCACTGTAATCTGGCCGAATCATATGCGAGAGCGAGCGGTCTTCGAGTTTGCTTTGCTAAGGCAGACGAGCAGTCTATTATGCGCTGCGACAATGTTCACAAATCTGCAAAATCTTCGGCTTTTTGCCACTGCTCGCATGGGCTAACCTTACGGGAAAAATTATTCGAGCCACTGACAGGGTGAGAACTGCAGGGAGATATTTTCTTGGACCATGGACACTCCACGTTTAGTGCGCGCTACTGAGTCATTTTTAGTGCACACAGCGTGGTTCCTGCTGTCTGCTGTCTTCGAAAGCTTCCACCGAGCAGGTTTTACCCGCTGTGACGCGGTTTACACGTCCCATTGTGGCAGCAGTCGATAACTCCTGGACCCGGAGCCTGCAAGAGCAAGCGCGATCGAATTTGGAGGTAACCAGTGGCGGTTCGGAGGGCCCGCCGACCGCTGGCGGCTCGGGTAACTGATGCGCGAGAAAGAAAGATACAATGAAACGGGGGTCATCAAAGGCTCCACCTTTTCAAAACGGGAATGACTCAGTGTAATATACTTTTTCGCGAGAACGACTCTCTCAGTGCTACTGCGTAGAACGAACAATCGAACGCACTCGTATGCGTTCGTGTGCCCAGTAGTGTTGTTTTCAGTGTCACGTGTGCTTTGTGATGTCAGGATTCCTCACATTTTATAACATGATATATTCTATATGCCAGCAACCATCTGTTCGCGATGATGAGCAAGACTAGCCAGTCAGCAACAACAAAAGGAAGTCAAGCTCTGATACAGATTCATAATAGAAATATATTGTGGCATGCATCGACTTCAACGATGAAGGGGGTGCTTTTCAGTGTTCGTTTACGAGAGGTTCGACTGCCTCCAGTGACGTGCTTTGTCTGGTAGATATTGCAGGTTACTCTTGAGCAGCCTGATGCAAATGATACGCAATTAACAAATAGCACCCTTTCTTTGCCAGCAGATCAACGTAATGATTTGGTTAAATATGATTCCAAGTTCAGCACAATTCAACAATGGCTTTGACTTTGCAGCGAGAATTTCGACAGCAAACGTACCATTAATAAGATAGATGAAAGCAGCACGTGGACAGGTGTTAATTATACTCCATCTACAATTAAGCTCGAAACGAAAAGGGATGCCTACTCACACTCACACACACATCGTTCTCGTTTCCATTTGACACTATCAGTCATTTCATTTCGATTAATTTTCGGTCAAAGCTAAGCTGTAAACTGAAATCCAAGCACATTTGAAATGGTGATAATAAAGTTACCAAACTAATTACGTTTGAAATATCAAACTTTTTGGTAGACCTTCTTTGCGTAAAAGTGTTATTTCGGCTGGTTATAGTAAATCCACCTGTTGGCTTTCAACTAACCTGCACAAGTATGATAAAGTACTACAGTGCCTAAACAAACCAACACACACATACACACACGCACGCACGCACGCACACGCACACACACGCACGCACGCGCTGATAAATAAAAGGGGGTTTTAATGTTTGAAATTGGCCCTACCTTTTTTGCATCAACTGCAGAAACCATTTGGTGGGTCTCTTGCTTTACTGCAAATTTAGAGCTTATTCTGTATCGGATAGACTCTTCGAGCACTGCCATACATTTATACTCTTTACATCACCCTTCTTGACTCAAAAAAGCATACTTAATCATTCGAAAGATGATTTCGAAGAACTGCCGCTGAAGTTGAAACTAAGCTGTTTTAATAGTGAGATTTAATTAAGCACGTCACGTGAAACAAAAAAAAAAACGCATGAGCCACTCATGTGGTCTTTTTCCACGTGACGTGTTTAATTAAATTTGCACTATCAAAACAGTAGATGTTTGAACTTTCCAGAAAACTCGCCAATAATCATGCTGCAGTTTTTAAGCGTAATAAGGAACGTCAGTTGAAATGAAACAAAACAAGAAAGTGCACAAAGAACTGGGCAAGGTAGAAGGATCAGAAGTATAGTCCCCTGTTTGTTGTCTGGAAGGATTTCACCATCTTAGCTCTGCATTCGCCTGTCTTTGTATTGTAGTAATTGAGACCGTTATAAAAAGATACCAGTTGAACTCCACAATATGCTACAGTAGTCTTTTCCCTCCACATTACGAGCTATTCATGTGCTACGCAAGACATTCACTGCCTCACACAAGCTTCCTGTGGTAGTATAGTACGAAATCTGCAAGGATTGACATTACCGATTGTCGCCGAAATCACATAAAATCATTGCGTCCCACTCCACCGCCATCATCCAATATGGCGTCCTCATCTAAGCGTAAAAGGTGCAGGCACCTGATGAAGTCCCATTCCGCCATCAAACCATGCCCACACTCATGAACCATGTAAAGACTCGTCTCAAACAGACGCACAGGCGACAAATAAAACTCATCTCTCTACCCGACTGGTGTGCTTGCAGCAGTCACAGATAGAGATAAAGAGAGAGATAGAGACTGTGGGTAGTTAAATCTCAATGTTTCGGGACTATAATCCCTTGTGTTATCAGCCCATAGCTTGGTATCGTTACCGTTAGAGCTACCTTGGGACGCCCAAGTGTAGTGCTATCTTTGCCAGCCAATGTACATAAGGTATAACGACCAACCTGTCCCTTTATAGTATATGTCTAAGCTGTTGAATCTCTACAAGTTGTGTTACTACGCTCGAACGAAACTGCCGACTTGTAAAGTGTTTCGTACCGACATATCCCCAGCAAGCGGCCACGCACAAAACTCTGCAAGGCTTATTATGGCGTCAACATACAACATAGGACTGAACCAAGTAGTAGCGAATCGAAACAACTATAACATTTACTTAATACGAGATGTTGTGATTATGAGCTTCGTATTAAAAAAGAACAAATTATAGGCCTAAATGTGTGTATCACTAGGATGCTCTCTCTTAAGCTTAAGTCCTAGTTTCCCGTTACAGTGACATGCGTTCCAACATATCAGTCTCTCACTTTTGCTAAAGCCACGTTCTGAAATAAAATTCACGAAAGGCTTAGCTGTTCTGCACTATATCCGATAACTTAATCAAAAGTTATAAGTGATCTTCCGAAAATTTCAATGGGAAAATGGCGGCCGACGGAGTTTTCGAATACATATGGGGCTCTGTGGCACCAGAAACCGAAAACGGGTAAAAATGGTCTCCATTTTCCCATTGAAATTTTCAAAAATTCCACCTATAACTTTTGATTAGTTATCGGATCGGGCTGAAAACTTTGGCATCTGGTTGCGACCTCTAGCGCTACCTTTGGGCTGAGGATGAGCCTTCGGCGATGCCTAGTTTATTTTTGCGGTAAAAAAGACCGTGTAAATTTTCTTTTGTGACACCCTGTATATCGAGAATACCAACTTTCTGACGCGCACCGAAAAAAAAAATTAAGAACGAAGGATTGTTTGAAGCGCACTAAGGCAACGTCCCTTCCGTATTCAATTAAAAAAAAAGGTGCATGGTTAATTTAAAAATTCTAACGTGCGGCACGACAGACAGCAGAATACGGTATACAACTATGTATATTTTGCGATTGCACTCCGTGTACCACCACGCTATAGTGTGATGTAGCATAAAAACTGCAAGAAGTGGCTCAGTATGAACTCACTACTTTTTTGGTGTCAAGAAAAGGAAAGTGCCGACTCACTGGACACTTAGCGGGGCACTGTTGTTCTATGGGTATTCTGCAGTGCTTGTTTTACAACGATCTATATACTTTCCTATTGACACTCACTGCCATCACTGACTTGTAGTCTGAAGTGGTACCTTGCTGGGGATTCCAAACGGAAGCGCAATGTGCCGTTACGTTGTACTCCGTTATTTATTGCTTCAAAGATTATTACGTGTTGAGCGACTTCTATTATAGTGTTTAGAGATGTTACATCCCAAGATGAAGTATCCTCGCTCGGCTCGGCAAGGCTTTGGTGGTTTCTTTATCAATGCCGAAAGTCTTTCGATATGCGCCGTCAAATATGACCCAACGTAGAAAACGAAGTCCAGGTGTTTCTGTCGAAGGTGACTATCAAATGTGTATCATAGTGTAAAATAAAGGATACTGCACTGTCGCCGATTCCGAGGCCTCTTTTCATAATTACACCCCGAACACAATTCTACACATTGCAGCGGCATCGATTGCACAGTTTCCTAAATAAATAAGCTTCAGCATGTACAACGTCTGCTTAAAGAAACACCTAAACTCCCTCAATTCCAAAGCATAGCGATTCCAAAACATGATTTTACTTTCAGACGTCGATCCCGAAAAAGGAGCATATCTCTCAGAATCGTTACAATGGGTCTTAAGACGCAAATATTGCGCTAATTATTTATTTTCGGAGAACTTAATTTTTGTTTAATATACGTACGTCCCATCTAGCGCAAAGACGCGCACCAGTAGAAAGTCAAAACCCAGAAAGCCGTCAAATTTAGCGAATTTTCTTTCTTTTTTTTTTTTTTTTGACCGCCGTAAAATGTTGTACGTGCCTTTCATTTGTGTGAATTGTGTTGTTCGAGTGGTTCTTAAAGATGCCCAGCAAGTTTCTAACTTAAATCATACTTTTCAATTTAATATTTAAAAAGTGAATTACTAGAAATTAATAAATAAACTAATGATGCAGAACGTTATAAATATCGTAATACTGACCCTTCAGTAGAGAGGAATACGACATTAACATTTTTTTTCAGTGCGATGTGTACTCTTCGCAGGAATGATTAAGCCCGCATTTCGAGGATCACGTACCGTATTGGGAGTGGGAGTCACCTATGCGCCGAGAAACTGGAAAAGAAGAGGGGACGGGTGTCGTCCCAATCCGGCTGAAGCCGATTCGGCTAGAAGCTTCAATTCGGCTAGAAGTTTCAATTTGGCTTGACGCTTCAGTTCGGCTAGAAGTTTCAATTCGGGTTGCAATGTTGCAATGTTAAGGCAAGATGCAGATATAGTTAACGTCTCTGTACGAAATTGGGGGCGCCTTATGCTTGGATGTCTAGCTTGATCAACTTTGAATGTCCAGCCGAATTGAAACAAGGATCTAGCCGAAATGAAGCATGCAGCCGAATTGAAACTTGTAGCCGAATTGAAGATTTAGCCAAACTGAAGCATCCAGCCGAATTGAAACTTCTAGCCGAACTGAAGCGTCCAGCCAAATTGAAACTTCTAGCCGAACTGAAGCTTCCAGCCAAACTGAAACTTCTAGACGAATTGAAGCTTCTAGCTGAATTCAGGATGTAGCTGAACTGGAACGTGCAGCCGAATTGAAACTTTTAGCCGAATTGAGGCAATAGCCGAATTGAGGCTTCAGCCGGATTGGGACGGATTCTGTCCACAATCGTAATATGCACGTAGGGCATTCAAAGTATATCACAAATATCATTCAAAAACCATTAAAAATATACCAAATATAATTCCTTCACCCTCAAGATGCCATCTGTGTATTGAAAACCGGCTACATGATTTGTTACTTTTTATTTATTTATTTTTTATTCTAAATTTTGTTAGTAAATGGTGTCCCTGTAATATTTCAAGGTACTACTACATATATCCTACAACTACACATTAGAAACAAACACATTTAAAAACAGCATGAAGCACTGAACACCTGAATCACAGCCGAGTTGACTCGGCTGTGATTTACCTACATATAGAAGGTAATTGTCTGGCCGGTGACCACCTCTGCACTTATTAAGGTTCCGAGTATTCGATCTTCTCCTCGGGAGTCTGTCGACGGCAAAACAGTCTCCCGAAGTTCGTGGGCGATATCTCTTAGTAAAAGGCACTGGTACAATTAATAATATTTCGGCGCAGTCGCTAAAACAACATCTACAAAAACGGCTCCTAGAAGAAATGTTGTCGCTACTCTGAATAGCACCACTCAGGACGAAGCGAGTCAAGGCATTTTCTCTACTTTAAAATAGTTATTTTGCTTTTCTTTACTATTTGACTATTAAATATGGTCATTAAAGTCACTATATAAGCCATTAAAGTCACTATATTAAAGTCATGATTCACATCACGCACAATGGTGAGTATACAAATTCAGTGAACAAGCATTGTGCTAACACAACCACGCCAAACATATCTGCAACAGCACTTGCTGAAGCTTTGCAGCATCAGCAAGTGTTGTGGTTTTAATTCCCGAATTCCGTTTGTGATTGATGTGCAATAAACTCATCAGGTGCGTTCTTGATAGAAAAAGAAAACACTAACAAGCTGTTCAGCTTTATCATTTTGATGCTGCAGAACTCAATTGACAAACTAATTAAATGTTGTATTTAGGCACTTCAGTGTACTCCACATCTGCTTGAAGTTTACTTCTGATAGGCAAGTTTCCAATACTTTGGCAGTTTAAGTAAATTTATTTTCTATGCATATAATTGCAGTCGAGAGATACGTAGAGTATAACGCAGCAGTATTTACGGTTTCCAGCATGTATTAAGTGTATTCTGCACATATGTTTGATCGCTGCATTTTTATTAGGGTGGAAGTATATTTTGCATGAAATAAATTAATATGTTCAGAAATCTTTGTGAAAGATATGTTGTGCCTACTAATTTAGTATTTACGTATTTCAGAGTCCATAAAAAGTACTTCAACTGCAGTTTAAATAAAACTATTTGCAAGAGTTTCAGAAATATATTTTAGTACTAAATAAGAAAAAAAATAATTGTATATTTTCGGCATATTTATGTGTAGTTATAAACATGAACTGTACTTGAAATACAGTCAAAATAGAATGTAATATATTTCAAACGTCTTAGTTTTTGCAAAGGGCAGATTGAGGAGCTTTAGCTGAACCGAGAATTAAGCCGAATTGAGAACGTCGAGCCGAATTGAGACATCCAGCCGAACTGGGTACCCAGTCAAATTGGAGCGTTCAGTCGAATGAAAACATCCAGCCCAACTGGGTATACAGCCGAATGGAAGCGTCCAGCCGAATTGAAACTTTAAGCCGAACTGGGTATCAAGCCGAATTTAAGCGTCCAGCCGAATCGAAACTTTAAGCCGAATTGATCCGTCGGCCGAATGGACACTTCAGCCGAATCGGTACGTAACCGTTAATTTATTCGTAGATAATAAACAGAGAGTTCTGCACTCGGACGAACAGGGGACCTTCAGGGTGTTGCCGGAGGGCACGTTCAACGAAAAAGCGATTACAGCACTGGAGAAGTGTTTCAGGCCCCTACGAGTTAACATGAAGAAAACTAGGAATAGGGCAAAGGAATTGTGTGAGCGCTTGGCTCTCACCCAGTTGGCGAAGAGAATACACCTTTCCCACAAGGCCGCCGCCATAATGAATGTCGCCACTTGCAGCATGGGCGAGAACATCGTTTTGCCGTCACCACACCAATAGCTAACATTCAGGATATAAGCGCAACCGTCACCCATTCTCGTTTTGCCTCGCCTCTATTTTTTACTATTCGCAGGTTGAAATGTTTTTTCTTCTGTCGTCGCTTATACTAAATATGTCTACAAGGTGGCTGGGGACAAGAGTAAACGAAAAAACTGGCAGCGAACTTTAGCTTTAAAGTTCCATAATGCGTGAAATGCAGAGAAACACCCTGAGAGCAGCATCACCTCGTTTCGGCAGTTTGATACTTTAGACCCATGTTACGGATAAAAAAACAGGACGCGGGATGGCCATAAAAACATGATTTTCGTGTAAGGCTCGTCAAATTATGAGGCGCTGGAGAAATGCAGCCTTCTGCGTTAAGTCCTTATTTCGAACTCTTTTTGTTCGCCTTCCGCCCATTGAAAAGCATGCGGGAAGGGCCTTATAACGCACCTGGTATCGCTGCGCCGCGGCGTTCTTCCGCAAGATAAAGTTCGTCTGCGTTCCTCGCCGTCACCATGGCAACGAAGGCCGAATGACTGGAAGCACGCACGGTACCGCCGCGTGAAGCCAGCAACAGCTGACGCCATTTTACGAACGCCGTCTGCTAGCCAAAGCCGAACGCGGTATGTCAGATCAACCGCCTCCGCCGGTCGAGCACCGGCGGAGGCGGTTGATTCTCCCCCTTGCCCTCTAGCACACCCTCCCCCTTGCCGCCCTACCACACCCGCCCGCTGTCGCACCCGCCGTTTCGCTTGCAGACGGCCGGAAGAGCGCAGTGGCGCAGCAAGCGCAAGTGATAATTTATCTCGGCCTCAGGGTGCGCCGTGTGTGCGGAGCAAGGCGACAGGCGGCGCAGGTAGTACCCTCCGCGGGCCGGAGCGCTGTTTCAGCTCAAATTGTCCGCGATAGTACACGCGTAGGCTTCTGGAATAATCGGCGTAGAAGGTTTTGCATGCAGAACATTCTGACCTCGAACATGCAACACGGTTTTCGAATTTACCTGAACTTTACGTCAGAGTCGACAAAAATGCGTCCCCGCGGCCGGGAATCAAAACACGTAATTGCAAGTAATAAGGTTGTGCTTCTCGAAAAAAATACGTGGACAAGGAGGTATATACGACGTTTCGGGCGGACGCCCTTCTTCAAGTAATAGACACGAAAGACGGACAAGAAACAGGCAGGGGACGGACACGTCACAAAAACAGGGGTAGGTACATTGGCCGAGTGGGAGGGGAAGGCGAAACCGTTAGAAGACGGAGTACAACTTGTTCGCCTGTCATCTAACGCACCTAAAAATAATAATAATAATAATAATAATAATAATAATAATAATAGTAATAATAATAATGAGCCTTACCGTTTGCTATCGTGCGTCTTTTCCTCTCGCCAGTGGAATTTTTAATTTCGTTAAAAGAACCTGTTAATTTCGTTAGTTTGCCATTCCGGCTTCTTTAACCTGTATCATGTTGTATATAGTGGGAATACGTACTTCCAGTCCCAAAGCGTTCTTCATCAGGAGTTTGTTGCCGTGGGGGTTGGAGGGAGAGCAAAGGGGAGGAGGGGGTGAGAGAGAAAAAAAAAGGGGGGGGGGTTGTGGGTTGAGAGGGTTTACCAAGTGTTTCAAAACGCCCGTTTCTTTTTTTCGGGGCAAGGGGGGGGGGGGGGGGGTGATCTGTGCTTCTAGCACTTGTGTTCGTGCCGTTTTGCGAACGACCTTCCCGCGTGGGCGATTTCGGCCCTCGGTGGTTTCAGAGACTCGGAGGCCAATAAATAAACACTCAAAACGAATAGCAATAAATTGTCCCTACTGCTGTTTACAAAACTGTATTTTTTCTGAACATTTTTGGGACAAACGGCGCCGAAGTTAACACGCGTCACCCGACACCTGGGGTGGGGGGCTTCCTCGAACCGATCCGAACCGCGCGTCCGCCTGTCGTAACCGCTTTGGTCGTGGTTGCGGCGGCCGGGGACCCCGAGGACCATTCTGGGTGTCTCGTTCTTGCGGAAGACGCCGCAAGGCGAGTTCGAGATCCCGTGGCACTTATGCGCCCTGGCTTTTGCTTTGCATTATTATTTTTTTAGGTGCGTTAGATGACAGGAGAAGAAATTGTACTCCGTCTTCTAACGGTTTCGCCTTCCCTTCCCTCTCGGCCAATGTACCTACCCCTGTTTTTGTGACGTGTCCGTCCCCTGCCTGTTTCTTGTCCGTCTTTCGTGTCTATTACTTGAAGAAGGGCGTCCGCCCGAAACGTCGCCCTATTGAAAAATATTTCTTACCGGAATGTCATTTCCAGTAAAAGTCTATTTTACTGGATCATGGGACTGTTTTCACTTCCAGTAAAGCCGTAGTTTACCGGTATGTCACCGGATATTTTACTGGAATGTCACCGGTTGCTTTACAGGAATGTTACCGGTTTTTTACCAGAATGTCACCTGATTTCTACCGGAAGCTTATTTCCAGTAAAAATCTGTTTTACTGGATTATGGGACTTTTTTTGCTTCCAGTAAAGCCACAATTTACCAGAAGATCACCAGATAATAATAGCTTTATTATCTTTGAAAAAATACATGTGTGCGTGCTGGCCCACGAAAGCAAAGATGCTTGTATGTGAGACCAGGCAGCCAATAAAATACCGTGACACAGTGAACACTGGAAAAACAAAACAAACAAAGAACAATAATGTAGGAATGTGGGCAACGAATACGCACTAAGTAATTATATAATCATTATTGCGTGAGCGTGAGGCACCATTCTCTTAGATTCCATTTTACCGCACGAAAGGATATGTTCAGCAAAGACTCTGACAAACTGTTGAAGATCGGCCGGAATTCACCGTGTTTTTTTCTTTCTTTTTCGGAAGTCAATGGAAGGCACTTAGGAGGAAGCCTGTGAACCGTGGTTGGTGTATGTTTACCAGATGCTGGACGATTCGGTAACAATGAAAGTGGTTTGTCCACATAAACCTGAAGGTTCTATGTATCTATTTAACCGGGTCAATACCAGTGAAACAATTTGCACAGCTGTAGACAAAAGCAATCAGAACAAATAGGAACAACCGAGTTCTTTGTCGCAAAAGATATCTTTCAAGGTACTCACAATGCCGCTGGGTAAATTCCTAGACGTACGGTAATAAAACCGCGCAGGTACACCACACGGACACACACACGTATGCACTCAGTAGCACGTTTAGCGAAAACCACGAACGCGCGAAACGAACATCCACCGCCGTTGAGAAATCACGGGCACAGCTCACGATGTCGTCCCTGATGCCGCCGCCGCGGGTGCACCAGGCGCCAGTAGCACGCTTAGCGAAAACCACGAACACGCGAAACGAACATCCGCCGCCGTTGAGAAATCCCGGGCACACACACGATGTCGTCCCTGATGCAGACTTGTACGTAGTTCAACTACTCTACTCAAGTTATTGCAGTTTAACTACTTTTCTGAGTAGTTTAGTAACTTTCAATTACATTTTTATTTCGGTAATTAGTAGTTTACTTTAATTACTTTTTCTGAGTAACTTCTACTCAAATTACAAATTACTTTCGAATTTTAGTGGTTGTTTTGCCAATCAACAAACTTTCCTGCACAAAAGAGATAAGATCTTGGAAGATCAGTTGATATTTGCAAGGAGGGGGAAGCATGTGGCGTAGGAAAGGGAGGTGGGGGAAGAAAATCGATTGGAGTGTCCGAAACCCCTTAAAATTTTCCCAAGCCCCTCCTCTGCAACAACACTGCTACGAAGCGCGGGGAGCGAACAGGCACGACGCAAGAGAGGCCGAGTAACTGCGGGATTAGCGCCGAAGACTGGCGTTTCTTTGTGTCCCGAAGCTCAATGAGACTTGACCCATTCCAGGAAAGGGCTGGTTCCCGCTTCTCCCCAACGTAGAAACTCTCGCCCACTACAGGAGGTTCACACACTGCATCCTCCCTCAAAGGAGGCAGCAAAATGCAGCACCTGCTCTGAAGCTCATCTGGTGCTCCCGCAGTTTGTGCTGTACTCAAAGATTCGCGTGCTGGAGGGAAACACAAAGGGGACCTTTTTGCGTTGCCTTTCCTCCCAAACATAGAATATGCAGATATTCAAAGATTTGAAGATCGTTCGAGAAACCTTAGTGATTCCCCCAACGTTTCTATATAAAAAATAATAAACAGGCAGTGTTGGGAAGCACTCCAAGTACATGCTACTTAAAGTGCGACTATTTAGAAAACTTGTACTTTACTTGAAGTAAATTCTCTGGGCATGTACTTGTACTTTCCGAGGAAAGTAAAACTCCCGACTTCAATGTACATTACCCGAATTTGAAAAGAAAAAAATGGCGTATCGTCGTGTGAAAACGCGTTCTTTCAAGACGTCTTCTTTCTCTGAGTGGAGTAATGGCGGCTTAAGACCGACACAAATAAGTGGCTTATTAGTTGATTGTGTCAAATAGCTCGTCAGCGAGAGTAAAGCAACTACTCTGTGGCGACTTGACTTTATACAATATTTGCTGCCATTTCAGTAAAAAACTGATGCACCTCCGATTACCTCTGGAGAAATGCGTACCAGTTAAAGAAACACAGTATATAGGGAATGAAAGCGCATCATGAAAGATTCTGTTAAAAGTACTGGTGCTTTACCTTAAGATATATTGTATTTATAGTATGTTACTTCAAGTACATTGCACCCGGTGTAGTTACTACTTTACTTGAAGTACATAACCTCTCATTTACTTTGTACATTGCTTCAAGTACTTTTTAGATGTACTTTAAGCAACACTGTAAACAATCAAATACTGTCTAAAGATCAAGCTCAGGCAGTGCTAAACCTCAAACTAGAAATGACACATTTACAGTACATCATTGACCAAACAAGCAAGAAAGTACAAAACAATTAGGCACGCAAAAGCAGAACCAGCTATAAAGCATTTCTTTGAAAAAATCAATCCGATCCATATTTGTCTAGCACAATTTCGTTAACGGATCGAAACCTATGTATTTTCTTTTCACCATAAAAAACATTAAAGAAACTTTAAAGTAATTTCAAAAGTAATTCGCTACTTTTTTAAGGTAATTAGTAATTTTCTCAATTACTTTCCATTTGAGTAATTTCTACTCTACTCAAATTACTTTTAAAGTCAATACTCAGTAACTTAACTTAATTACTTTTTTGAGTAACTTGTACATGTCTGCCCTGATGTCGTCGCCGCGGGTGCACCAGGCATCAGTAGCACGCTTAGCGAAAACCACGACCGCGCGGAACGAACATCCGCCGCCGTTGAGAAATCTTGGGCACAGTTTTTTCGCTCGCTGGATGCTTCTGAAGCTGGACGGACAAAGAGGCGTAAGAAACAGGTCGCTGTAAGATATTTTCTTTTCATCTGCACACCCAGCTGCTCTGGAAGAGACAGGTCGCACACATGGAACGAGAATCCGAGACTGAGCGTTCGTTCCTGGCCGGCCGTTGCTCGTTGACAAACAAAGAAGCCGGTTTTCTTTAAAAAAGTCAGCAAAACGACCTTCTCGCATTTTCCCCACGACCCAATGCGAGGGAGAGAGGGTGCGTGGGGACTCGTCCTTGGTGCGAGGCACCAAGGACGCCCAGTCCCCGGCTCGCCTCGCCCCTCCCCTCGCGTCGGCTTTGGGTGAAGTTCGGTAAACAGGGAAGCGAGTCACCCGTTTCGGGTAAGATTAAAACCGCGTCGTCTGGGAAACGAAAGCGGCTGCCGGTGACATTCCTGCGACATCTGGAAACCCGATGCCGATGAAAGTCCAGCGAAATCTGTTTGCCGGCAAATAATCTCGCACAGACTGCAGGTAAACTGGTTTCGGATTAGAACGGGTGAAAGTGCCCACCTTTTTGGATCGCCAAAACAGTTCGCTGCACGCACTTCTTAAAGGTTGCAACGTCGTTCCGAGCTAAAACTCGCACTCACGAGGATGCCGCCCGAGAGGTCTCGTACCTGCTCTGCCCCGACTTTTGCCTGTCGCAAATAGCAAGTTGCCGGTGATCGCTGCTCACCTTTTTGGATCGTCAAACAGTTCGCTGCACGCACTTCTTGCAGGATTGCAACGTCGTCTCGAGCTAAAACACGCAATCACGAGAATGCCACTGCATTGGCGGCCACCATTACAAACTCAGCTAGTCCCCCTGCTCGTCTTGGCTTCCTTGCCTTTAGCCGTTCCCCTTTCGTCGGCTACCAGTAAAGTTCGGTGTCCGGCAAGCGAGAGTGGCTTCCGGTAGGATTCCAGCGACGGGTAATCGAAAGTGGTTCTGGGAGAACTTTCAGCGAAAGTATCTTCTGGTAATATTTCCACCACAGACTGGTAAACGACGCTGGTTTCTGGTGAAAATGAGTGGAAATTAACCCGTTTCCACTGAATGTCACGGGAAGTTTTTGCCGGATTTTAACCAAAAGTGGCTCCGGTAAAACGTACACCTGAATCTGATAACTGAAAGTGGCGGCCGGTAATATTTTTACCAAAAATCTGGTAAACTACGCTGGTTTCTGGTGAAAATGAGTGGAAATTAACCCGTTTCCACCAAATGTCACTGGAAGTTTTTGCCAGATTTTTCAATAGGGGATCGTATATACCTCCTTGTCCACGTATTTTTTTCGAGAAGCACAACCTTATTACTTGCGATTACGTGTTTTGGTTCATTGTGCTCGGCAGCGCCCCCATTCTCCAGGAATCAAACCCTAGCTTTCTGCGTGGAAGGCACGCGCGATAACCGTTAGGCCACGAGCGCGCTGCCTGCTTGGTCAGTTGCGCGCGCGGCAATATAGCATTTATTGTTAATATGTAGTTTATTATAGACCTTTTCTGTGCACTCTCGTCCCCAGCCACCTAATAGGTATATCCGGTATGGGCGACGAAAAAATACTAAAACGTTTCAACCTGCAACTAGTAAAAAAATAAGGGAGGCAAAACGATGTGTGACGGTTACGCTTTGATCCTAAGCGTCTTCTACTGGCTTGGCGACGGCAAAACAATGTTTTCGCCCATACTGGAAGTGACGACAATTCATGGGCGTCGGCAGGGGGGTGCAAAAGGGGCACTTGCCCCCCCCCCAAGCCAGAGTGCCTACCCCCCCCCCCCTCCCTTCACCAGCTCTCTCGGGCACGGGGGATCGAGTGGCGTCGCGAAATAGCTTTCTAGCAGAAGGAGAAACCGAAAGCTATCCTAAAAATAAAATCCACGCACTTTTGTTTCCTTAGATCGTTCAGCAATAAACACAAAAACGGAAAAGGTCTCCCCTTTTTCGTTTTTCCTTTTCGTAGCCGCGCCTAGCTGGCAAAAAAAAAAAAAAAACATAGGGAGGTACACTTACTTCCGAGAACACCGGAGTCCTGTGTTGTGAGGAATCACAGGCATTCGGGGGAAAGTCAGTAAAATGCCCCAAAAACAGAGCCCCCCTCCCCCCCCCCCCCCCCGCTCTCCGCCGCGCCCCCGACGGCACGAAGCGACGCGAGGTGTCATCCACGAGAGAGGCAACACAGATCCCGACCGCCCGCTGTGTTCGTCTCTGCAACGGTCTCCCTGTGTTTCTTACATCTCCCCTCATCCCCTTCCTCCTGTCCCCATCGCCTCCCCAAGTCGAGCTCTGTGCGGCTAGCTGCCCCAGTAAATCTGTCGTTGAAAGCCGAAACCTGCGTCCTCTGTTTCGTCCTCTTGTGTGTTTCTTTCGTTTTAAGTCAATTTAAAAAAGCCCAACAGAACAAATCAGCGTAGCTACGAGTTGGAGATAGTCCGCGCTCCCCCTTCGCTCCGTATGCGTAAGGAGTGGAGCGAAAAGGGCCCCGGGGGGAGGAGGAGAGGGGGGGTAGCTTTGGCACTTTGGGGGGGGGGGGGGGGTTCGACCCCCAAACCAACCGCCACTGCTCACGCCAGTACTCTGTTTTGTATATGTGCCTTTGGATTTTTCTTCTCCTTTGCCCGTAGCATGTTGCGGTCATGGGAAAGGAGAAGAGGGGGTCAAAATCGGGGCCAGGCGTCCTCTTTTGGACAATGCAGTTCTGCGAAACTCTGTTTGCACCATGTCGACAACGATACTCTCCCGGGCCATAACTCACGCGGGAGAGGAGTGTCGGACCGTCCTCGTTGACACCACCGTGTTCACACGCATGACACTCGAATATCTGTGACAGGGTGGCACACTTTGCTGTTGCTGGCTCTCTCTTCCTGGGCCAGTTGCTTGAAAAAGCTACATTCGCACCCATTCCCACTTTTTATATAACCGTGGGCTGATATGGGTCAGGAGTGAAAATGGACATCAGAAGCTTTTTTAAACGGAAAGCTGACAGTGATAATGACAATCCATCTTA